>JAODAL010060595.1:0-20811 GCA_025379985.1 Phyllomedusa bahiana | reverse complement strand
AACGAAAAGAAAAGAAAATAAACTTTGTTTTTAGTGATTTTTTTTTTTTTTTTTCTTTCCCCCCATATTTTTAGTTTTTAAAACACATGGGGAAACAACTTTTTTGGAAAGTGTTATAATTTTTTTGGGCCCATGTACAGTTTTATTTCAGATTGCATTAAAAAAAACCCTTTGGGGGTTTCGCTCGCCTCCCTTTGGTCCAAAAACGGTGTTTTTTAAACTTACCCAAATTTAAAAAGCTTTTTATTTAAATTGTGGGCCCCGGGTTTTTTGGCAAACAAAACGCTTTGGGTTTGGGTTTTAAATGTTTTAAATTTTTAAAAGAAGGTTTCAGCTCTTTATTTTGATAATGTTTTAAAATTTTAATAAAAAATGTTTTTTTTAAATTTTACTCCATGCCGAAACGGGTGGAGCCGGGGATTGCTTGCCCCCGATCTCTCCTGGGAATACAAGGGGGAGAATTTTGGGTGGCTTGTTTTGCTGGGATACCAAGCCCCCGCCCCCTTTAAAACCAATAAGCTTTTTTCTCCCTTTTTTACGGGTTTTATAAACCGCCCCGCCTTGGATTTTGTTTGGTTAAAATTTTTCTCCATAGGCTAAAATTAGGTTTTGTGGCTCCTTTTTGTTTGGCTGAGTTTGAAAAAGCCCCCCTAGCTCAACCCAAATTCGAACTTTTCTTTTTTTTAACTGTATTTTGAACTGCCCGCCGTTGATTTTGTTTGGGTTTAGTCGTTCTCCTTTGGGTTTTAAGGTTCACTGTCCCCCTATTCTGTTTGGGCCGGTTTATCCCGACCAATGAAAAATTAGCTTTCAGAATTTAAATTTTACTGTTTTTTCCCGGCAATTTCCAATACCCGATTTCTTGATTTGAGCCGTTTTTGTTTTTTGGAAAGTGTTTTTTTTTTTTATTATGTTTTTTTTTGAGGTTCAGGTCTTTTCTGACAATGTTTTCCGCCTTTATTTAAAAAAGATTTTTTTGGGGTTCATTCTCCTGCTGCACGGGTGGAGCGCCGGTTTTTTGTTTGCGATTTCTAAAAACTTTCCTCGCAAGTTTCCCATCCTGCCCTTTACTTTTGCCGCCGGAGCATTTAGACCTTTTAAACCCCGGTCTTTCCTGTCAGGAGGTTGGCCCAGCGCTGGGACGGCCTCACTTTTTTTTTCCGACTCGCCATCGTACATGCCCCGGGAAAGCCTACCCCCGCGCCCCACACCGCGCCCATTGCCCAACCCCTTTATTCGGGCCCCAGCTGAAAGTGGCGAACGCCCGCGGGCCCAACCTGCTCCCCGCGTGACAGGAGGATTCGGGGCCGGGGGGGGCGCAGTTACGCCCAAAAAACAGGCGGGGGAAAACCCCCCCCTTTTTTTACATGGGCGGGCCCCTTTGTCTTTTGCTTGGTTTTAAATAATGTTTCACTTGGGAAATAAATTTAAAACTTCAAAAGCTGTGTTGCAAACTTGAATGGAAAATTTGGGTGGGCCCAGGTTAATTTGATCAGGTTTTTATTTAAAGCCCCAAAAAGTATCTGTAAGGTCCCGGGTTTTACGCGGCCTTTTTGCTTGAAAGTTAAAATTTCGGGGGGCGGGAGTGGGTAGTAGTGAAGACCCTTGGGAGGGGGGAGGTTGGTACCCGCCGCCCCCCCAAAATCCTGTACTGTGCCCCCATCTTCCCGTACTTTTGCCCCCACCGTCTGTACTGCTCCCCTCACCGTCCTGTACTGCTCCCCTCACCCTCCTGTACTGGCTCCCTCACCGTCCTGTACTGCTCCCCTCCACCATCCTTTTACCCGCTGCAAACTAGGTAGACTTGCTATTCCGTCTGATGGCAAAATTTTTGGGATCAAGGAATGCATTCCCCAAAGGCAGATTGGTTCTTGCCCTTTTTTGGTTTTCCCATTACATTTGGAGAACTTTAGGAGAAGGAGATAATGAAAGTGGGGGATAAGCCTCTTTTTGGGGTAAAGGGAGGAGGCCAGTCCTTAGCCCCCTTGCTGCTGGAGCCTCCCCGAATTCTCTCCAGTTCCTTCGTGAATTTTTTATTCTCTCCTCCATCTCTCCTTATACAGGAACAGTGGAAGTGTCTGGAAACCGCCAGAACAGGGCCCCGCAACAAATTATAAAACAGTGGGGCCCGGGGGTCCCGCAGCACCGGGCAGTGCAGAAAGCCAGCTGCAGAGATTTTCATCCCGAGCAGCAGCTCCCCGAGCACTGGATGGAGTGTTCCCTCTCAAACCCCCTGCAGTCCTTGCACAGTCCCTATTTGTCTCAGCGACCCCCCCTCACCCCAGGCCGGCGGCCTCACAGCTCCTCCTGGGGACAGATGGAAGAATGGCCATGAGGAGCGACCTGGAGAGGAGAATGCACAGAGCCAACCAGGCTTACCAGCTCCTGGACCTGAGGGGAAGAGCGGCCCAGAGCAACCGCCCTTCTGAGGGCAAATCCCGCTCCTGGAAGAAAGATGGGAAGGAGGACTATGAGCTGACCTGGAACTTTCCCCGGGTTTCCTTCCCCCCCCGAGGAGCTGACGGTGAAGACCAAAGGGGCAGGAGACTGATTGTGTTGGGAAACACAACAAGGAGAAGAAGGATGAGGATGGCGGCTACTTCCATGAGTACAGAGAGTGGAGGAGAGAAGCTGAGCTCCCGTAGGACGTGAATCCTGAGGACGTGCTCTGCTCCCTGTCCAAGGACGGGCAGCTCCACTTCCAGGCTCCTCGCCGGGCGCTGCCACCTGCTCCAGAGCGGCCAATACCCATCAATGTTGTCCAGACCCCAGTGGAGGCGCCACCAGAGAGCGACCAACCCAATGGAGGAGGGCAGGAGGAAGCTCCAAGCTCTTCCTGAGAAAGTGGTGGGACTGGGACTTATTCATAGACTCTCAGTAATGTACAAGACAATAGTGTCCGTCACCGAGTCACCAGCCCCTCCTTGTATCTACATTGTGGAAAGTGATTGTATTATGTGCCCTTTTATACTTAAAGGAGTTGTCTCCCCACAGGGTTTCAAAGAATGCATGAAAGAAATTCTCTGTCACTTCCTGGTTCAGACTAATTTGCATAAGCTCCTGGCTTGTACAGCTCTGTTGTGCTTTCAGATTTCTAATTAGATCAGATTAGCTTCTCAAACTACTCACGGATTTTTATACTGATCCCAAAACAAAAGCCCTAATACAGAGCTGTTTACTTGAGATAAATCAAGCTTTTTACTGTTGGCAGCACAGGACACTAAATAAACACTGAAGCCCTGTGTGATGACTCACTCTCTTTTTTTACCCTTGAACCCAAACACCCCGGGGGAGATTTGTTTTAAAAGGCCCCTTTCCCTGAGGGAACTGAAATACCCAAATGGAGGTAAAAAATTCACTTGTATCTTTTTGGGGAAAAACCCAGAGGAAAAAAGCAATTTTTGGAAAATGTTTTTATTTTGTGTTCCCTACAATTTAAAAGCTATTTTTTGTGGAGAAAAACCCCTTTTTAAGGTAAAGAGTTTTTTTAAAGGACCCAATTTTCCTTACTTTATTTTAAATTTAAACTTCAAAAATTGTAATTTTGTCTTTTTTTGTCGTTTTTTTTTCACAAATTTTCAAAATTTTAAAAGGGAGCACAAGACATTAGGGGGTTTACAAACAAAACTGGTCTTGAACATTGATTTTGTCTTTTTCCCTTGAGGGTTGCTACCGATGGATTTTTTAACCACGGGGCTAAATTAAATTAACAACACCCCAAGAGGGAGCAGGTATCTTGTTTTTAAAAAATTGGGTTTTTCTCACTAATTGGGACTAAGTTTGGAAAAATAGAAATGTGGACTGGGGGCTGCCGTCACCCTAAAATAAACAGGGGCAGTTTTATCAATAGTGTTTTAAACCTTATAGAAGGGGTAAACTTGCCCCGGACAGTTTTAAAAAAGCTTAACTTTTTACATATTTTTGGAACAGGTTAGAACGTTTTTTTTCCCAAAGGGCGACTTTAAATGATGGGGCCCTTTTGGGCCTGTTTTTCCTGGGTAATTTGCCCCTCCCCCCCCGGGGAACCCCCAAAAAGCGGGTTGGGAAGGGAGTGCAGTGTTAGGCGCAGGGGTTCCCGCCATTTTTCAGCGCGCCTGCCATGAAGGGGGGGCCGTGGGGCGGGGTTTTTGGGCGGGGGGGTAGGGTTCTGGGGCGGGACGCGGCGCGCTCGTATGCTCCGAGGAATGTAAAGGCGGTCCCCCAAACGAGGCGCATGCACGCTGGGCCCAGCTCCGACGGGGCAGACCGGGTTTTATTTTGGTCTAAATGCTCCGGCAGAGGCAATTTAGCAGGATCGAACTTGCAGGAAGCAAATAGAAGATGCGACAAAAATTCGGTCTCCGCTCCCTTTTCCGCAGGAGTATGTTTCCAAAAAAACCCCCCCTTAAAAAAGGGGGAAAACAGGTCAAAAAAAAGAGTTTAAAGGGTAAAAAATAAACTTTAATAAAAAAAAACCATTTTCCAAAAAAACCCCAAAAACGGCGCAATATCAAGAATTTTTGATTTTGGGGAAAATTCCCGGGAAATACAGAAATTTCCCAAATTTCTAAAAACCAAACCCTCTTTGGGTTGGGGCCTAAACCACCAACCCAAAATTGGAGCGCCCAGTGAACCTTTTAAACCTATGGGGAAGTTTAAAACCAATAAAGGAACCCCACGGGGAAATTTCAAAAAACATTTTAAAAATGCGGGGAAAGAGCGTTTGGGGCTGAGCTCCCGGGGGAACTTGGTTTAGCTCAGCCAAATCAAAATAGGGGACAAAGACCCATTCTAGTGTATGGAGAATTTTTAACCCAAAATCAAAAACCCACGGTGGGATAATTCAAAATACAGAAAAAAACCCGGGAAAAAGAGCTTTTTGGGCTGGTTTAGGGGGTTTGCTTGGCTATTGGGCCAATCAAGCGCGAGCTCCCTTCCCCCCATTTGTTATGGAGAGTTTGGGGCCCACTGAAATCTCGGCGCTCAGCGCCGGTTGGGGCAGGGAAAGGAATTTTAAAATAAAAAAAAATTTTTTTTAAAGTTTTTAAAAACATTATCAGATAAAGAGCCCCCCCTTCTTTAAAAATAAAGCAGTTAAAAACCCGAAAAAAAACCTTTTGTCGCCGAGCCCCGGCCCCGCAAAAGGGAATTGCAATAGAGAGAATTCCCGGGGGAAAATACAGTAATTCAAATTGTTTAAGCTATTTCCATTGGTCGGCAGAACCCAACCCCGATCAGAATAGGGGGCGACAAACCCCCAATTATATCCTATGGAGAATTTTGGGCCCAAATCAAAAGGACGACGGGGGCCCCTTTTTCTAACCAAAAAAAGGGAAGTTTTAAACCCAAATTTCAGAAAAGGGGGCGACAAAGCCCCTTTATATCCTATGGAGAATTTTGGGCCCCCAAATCAAAATAAAAGGGCGGGCCCGTTTTAAATACAGTAAAAAGAAAAAAAGGGCTGTTTTGGCTAAACCCGGGGGGGCCCTTGGTTTATCCCACCAATCAAGGGGGGGGCTACTTCTCCCTTATGGGCTTTTGGAGAAAAGGTGCGCCCCTGAAATCTCGGGCTCAGCGCCGTTGGGGGCAGGGAAGTAAAAATAAAAAAAATAAACTTTTTTTAAAGTTAAAACATTATTAGAAAAAAGAGCAAACCCCTTTTTTTAAACAAATAAAGCATTTAAAAAAACCGAAAAACGGTTTTTTCCCCAAAAGGACCGGCGTACAAAAGGAATTTGCAATAGGGGAGAAACCCCGGGGGGAAATACAGAAATTCAAAATTTTTTTAAGCTATTCTCTTTTGGGTCGGCTTTAAACCCAGCCAATCAAAATAGTAGGGGAAAATGCCCCCATTATAACCAATGGAGGAAATTGAAAAATCAGAAAAAGGGGGCGATTTTTGCCCCATAATACCCTTTAATGGAGAAAAATTGCCCAAACATGTTAAAGGGGAAACATTTAAAAAAACAGAAAAAAGGGCAGAAAGGCTGTTTGGGTTGAAGCGGCGGGGGTTTCGCCAGCTTAGCCAATCAGAGGGGCGAGCTACTTTTCATAGATTCTAGGGGAAAAAGAAATTCTGGCCGCCCCTGTGATTGGCTAATTTTAAAAGGGCCCCCGTTTTTGGCCCAAAATGGGAGAGCGAGCGAGCTCCAAAGGGTTTATAATGCAATCAAAAATTTCAAACTGTCCCACGGCCGAAATAAATGATAAGACTACAGTTGTTGCCCCATGTGTAGAAAAAATGAAAAATAATATGGGGGAAAACAAAAAAAAAAATTTTAATTAAATTAAAATCATGTTTATTTCTTTATTTTCTTTGGGCCCCCATACTATTAAACCCTTTGGGCTAACGAAAAAAAAAAATTTAAACATGTTTTTTAATTAAATTTAAAATATTTTTTTTTTTCTTTAAACCCCAATATTATTATTGGTTTTTTTAACACATGGGACCCCCTTCTTTTATTGTTAAATTTGATTTGGGCCCGGTGTACAGTTTGATTTCAAAATTGGGCATTAGAAAACCCATGGAGCGTCGCTCCCCTCTGGAGAAATCCTTAAACCCCCACAGGGGATAAAAGCAAAAAACCCAAACAAGAAATTTCAGTACTGCTGCAACCAATGAAAACTGAAATCAGAAAAACGGGGACACTAAAGGGCTCCATTTATAAAACCCAAATGTTTCCCAGCCAGTTTTGTGAAGGGGTTTAGTCAAAAAACCAAAATTTTTTGCAATTCCTCAGATAGGGATTTCAGTCCTTCTAGGGTTTTTGGTGACGTACCACAGGAGCTGTATTATTAGGGATAAAATTACAACAATAAGTTCCGAACATTGTGCAAACTCCTCCTTTCTCAGCCAAAAGCATATCAAAGACCCTTTTTCTCCCATTCAAAAAGGGAGGTTGGCCCCTATCGGGTCAGCCAAGCCTCTTATTACTTCCTTAAAAATTTTTCAAAAAATCTCTTTTCATTAAAAGATAAAATTTTATCCACTCTAAAATTTATCTACATTTTTTATTCATTTGAAACCCACAAAAAAAAACTGATTCAAAACCAGCTGCTATCTGATTCGGGCCCTTTTGAACTTATGGGCCCCTCCTCGGGGGACCCCTTTATTTTTGCCCAAAAAAAACCCTTTGTGTCAAGGGGACCCATGTGCTACAGGAATTCCCCGGTTTTTCCCCCCCTTTGGGGCCCTTTCAACACTTAGAGTTTTTAAAATTTCTAAAGGGGTTTTTTTTATCTGAATTTTTTTAAATTTGGAATGGCAAAAATTTTATTTGCACTAGGGGAACAACTACCAAACCCATTTTACTGGCAACCTTGGCCTTAATTTCATTTTCTCCCCACATCCACCAAAAACCCAGTTTTTTGTTTTTACTTTGATTAAAGAAAACCATTTACTTTCAAACTCATTTTTTTTCCCGGGTTTTACAGAGAATAAACCCAAAAAATTTCCCTGGGGTTTAAAATTTTTCCCACCACTCTTCCATTTCCCTGTTTTAGGAAACAAGTAAAATTTTCCTGGGTATGCCATAACTTTTATGGGGTACTGATTTAATTTTACTGGGATACTTTTTGTGCTAAAGGTGTTACATCCCGTTTTTCCCCGGTGGGGTCGAATGATCATTATACAGGGCAAAGAACATAAAAAGACCTTTGTGGGTTTTACCCTCAATTTTTAAAGGGAATGGTTCCTAAGTGGGGCCCTTGTTTGTTGCACATGCAAAAACAATTTGTCCTATTGTTTTAAAAGGGTGTTACCTCACCTTTTTAAACCCCCCAACTCTTTTTTTCTGTGTATCCTGTTTCTATAGCTTTTTTAATCTTCAAAAGTCACCTCCTCAAGTGGGTGAAAACAAAATTTGGTGAGTGGTTTTTTTTGTGGCCCTCGTCCCCAAAGTCAATTTTTTCCGGGTTTTTCTTGAAAGGCTTTTAACCAAAAATTTCCTTGTCGGACTTTTTGGTTTGGGGAAAAAAAACCCAACCCCAAATACATATAGGACCCCCCATCCCCAGGTGGGGGGTTTCATGTAATTTTTAATTACATGGGGATTACGGGGTTTGTCTTATACTCGTGCTTTTGGTTTCCCAATTTCCCAATCGGGGGGTGATCCCAAGATAGCCCTTTCTTTCGAGGGGGGTGCACCGTCTGACTAACCCTGGTTCCCACTTCCTTTGGGAAAATATCCCCATGGATCCCTGTATTCCAACCTGCTTTCTGACCAAAATTACAGTTTTCATTCCCTGATTTGGGGACACAGTTAAATTTTTCCCAACCCCCGGGGAAACCTTTCTGAAACCCAAAATTTATCCTTATAAATTCCCCTGTGTTTGTCCCTTTTCACATTGTACCACCTTTAAAAAAAACCCAAATAGAAAAGTTGCTGATAAATGAAGGGGGTTAAAACCACTAGTTCCCAAAACCCCTCTTTTTGGGGTTACCAGTTCCACCCCATCGTTTGTTTCTGAAGGGGAATATAAACCCATATCATGAGCAGAATCATTCTTTCGTTCCAAAAAGTTTAAAATTGCTCGCTAAATTTTCCTTTTTGCTTTCCCCCTCAAGTTTTAAATGAGGTGCCCCGGGTAGGAGGAAAACCCTGGAAAAACCATAAAATTTTTGGTTTTTAGTATTTTCGGGTTATGTCTTTTCACAACCCCCAACCCCCGGTTTTGGGGAATGGGGTCCCTTTTTGGGGCCTCCGGGAAATTGGGAAATAAACTAGACTTATTTGTGCCATTTAGAAAAGCCCTTTTTTTGCAGATTTTTTTTAAAAAAGCTAGTGGGGGACTTACATTGAAGTTGAGTTTTTGTGGGAAGAAAAAATTTCCTAAACCTTGGGGGCTGCCCCAAATTTAAAAATTAAAAAGGGGAGACAACTTTGTTCTGCATTAGGGGGGGTACCTGATAGAAAAGGGGTGTTTAAGGGCAAGCACTCTGTCCAAGGTTTCCCCAACTCCTCACCCCGCCTTTTGAAATTTTTAATTCAGGGTAACCCTTTTTTGTTATAAAAATTTTTTTTCCTTTGGTTTGGGGGGGATACGGGGGTGTGAAGGCTTTAAATCAAACCCCCAACCCTTTTTCATGGCATTTTCATTACCTTCCAGTGAAAAGGGGGACTTCTGTCACTCCCAAAGTTTCAAATACCCCAAAACCCACAAAAAAACTTCTGTTTATTTTGCTTTTTGCAGTAGCTTTTGCATGGCTTTTGGGATCGGGGGAAAACTTTGGCCATCCCGAGAAGGAAATTTTCAAAAAACAAGGACACAATTTCCCCAAAAGTTTCCTACCCTTTTGGGAGCTGTTTGAAAATCAAAAATTTTCAAATCGTTTTTAAAAAGGGTAAGGGTCTAAGGTTTTATGTTTTTGGGGTACTTTGAATTTCTCTACCCCGGGTTTGGTTTTATGCATGTTTAAAAAATGAACCTTTTTGGGATACCTTGGGGCAAAATGTCCCTGAATCCAGGCCAAAAACCCTTGCTTTTTCGACAGAGCAAAACATGGGAATTTTTTGGGCATAGGATTTTTAAGGCCCCTGGGGCAGCTTGAACCACTGCAGGATATAAGGGGCCTGGGCAGGGATTTTCCAAAAATCCAAACTTCACAACCTTCACTTTTTTCCCAGACCCCAAACTTTTGACCAGACCCCCAGCTTTCCCCAGAGGCTTTCCGGGTAAGTTTGCAGGGGCACCTAGGTTTTAGGCCCTTTTCACCAGTGGCATCATGATCAGTGGGGGGTGGTGGGGCCTCTTGTTTTTTGTCCCCCGATCTTGGGGTAGCTTGCCTATCTCAGCCCTTGGTTTCCCCTTTCTGCCTCCCTTTGGTACTCATTGCCCCTTTTTGTTGCCCCCGGGCCTTTATTATTTTCGAGCTTTGGTGTGGCTTTCATTTAATTATGGCCAAACTCTTTTGGGAAACAGTAAGGGCCCCCTTTTTTGGCTGTGAAGGGTGTCCATGTTTAAAAAAGGGGTACCCCGCGATGTAAAGGGAAAACCCCCAGCTTTCCCTATGGGGCCCTAAACCCTGGGCAATTTTCCAAAAAAAATACCAGGGAAACAAAATCTATTTTTTATGCTTTGTCTTTTACTCTTTTAAACGCTTCAACGAGTGCCGTAAGCTCCGCCCCCTGTGCTGGGGCAAAGTTTTGGGGCAAAACAGTTTTGGGTTTTACTACCTCATGTTGTTTGACCCCTGCTTTCCCAGTGTAAAACCCTCCGTCTTTCAAACCCATGGGTTCTAGAAACCAAACTACAAAAAAACTCAACATCGGATTAGTGAGAGGTAAAAACCCTTAACATGGGGAAAATTTGATTCTCCTGGGGCCCTGAGGGGTATGCAAAAATGTTCAATTTTTCATCTCCTGGGAAACCCCCACAGACATTTAAAACTAATTTTTTTCCCTATTTGGGTTAAATTTTTTAGCTAAAAAATTTTACAGTGAAGAAAAAAAACCCCAAATTTAAAAAAAAAAATTTTACTTGATATGGCCCTTTAAAAAAGTGCCCTCCAAAAGGAGACCCCCCAGCAACAAAACCAAAACCCAAAATTTTTTCTCCTAGAGAGGAAGAAATGCTGGGTTTCCCCTAATCTAAATATCCCCAAAATAAATGGTTTCCCGACCCAAAGGGTGAAAATTTTCCCCCCTGGCGGGAGTATTTCCCCCCAATAGGAGCGGCCCCCCCCTATTTGAAAGGCAACCCATTTAGGGCCCCCTTAAAAAAGTTCCTAAAAGGATACCAGCTGGACTCCAAATTTTTGGCTATAGACACTCTAGGAGAAACAATTCTATCCCCCTAAAAACATTCTTTTTGTCCCCATGTAAAAAAAAGAAAAAAAAACCCCCAAAAAAAAAAAAAAAAACAAAAACAACCCTTCTGTTGTATCGTTTTGTCAGAAACCCGTGTGATTTGTTCAAGACCCAATAACAAAAACAAAGTTCCGTTGTAAATTTAATTAAAAAAACCCTGTGATTTTGTTCATGACCCGACGCGTTTTTTCCCCAAAGATTCTAAAAGGGTTTATCAGGGGAACAGAAAAAACATTTTTGCCCAAAAAGACTAAAATCAAAACATACTTTGACAATAATAAAGAACTTAGCAAAAAGTATCCTTTAAAGGGGGGGTAAGGGCCGTCAAGGGTAAACCTATAAAAATAAGATTTTTATGATGTCTGATTTCCTCGGTGGAATACATCGTCCCACTGAGGCAAAACAGACACATCTTTAATCGGGTTTTTTATTGGATTTACAAACCCACACGGGGCCAATTTAAAATCCTTAAAACCCGGTTTCCCAAATCAAGCACATTTTCTGTGGCTAGACAACCCAGACCCAATGTGCCCTGCCTTTCCCCCCAAATGTGAAACCCCAAAAAAAATGCATGACATTGAAAACCAGTACTCTAATTTTCCCTTGACGTAGTCAATGGGCAAGGGAGGGGGGGGGGGCAAGGAAAAAACCTTTTTTCTTCAGGGTTATCAGTTGAAGAGGTTTTAAGATAACTTTTTTTCTTGTATGCCTTAAAAGAGTGCCCTCCAAAATGGAGGGGCCCACAGCAAAAAAACCCCAAATTTTTTTTACAAAACGTCCCCCCACTGAGGCAAACATCCATATCAATCTGGGATTTAAATTTGGGTTTTTTTTTCTTGAAAGCCCTTTCCCCCATTAAGGATATCATTGCTAAATTTCTTTTTCTATTTTTATGTAAGCTGTGAATTTTTTTTTGTTGGCTAAATGTTCTCTTGTTACCCCCGATTTAAATTCTATAAATCTTTTTGGGGGAAAAAAGCTCGGGTCTTGAACAAAATTTTCCCCCTTTTTTAATTAATTTTTTACAAAGGAACGTTGTTTTTTTTTTGTGGGGCTTGAACAAATCCCCAAAGGTTTTTTGAATCAATGATTTAAAAAAGAAAAAGTTTTTTTTGTTTTTTTTTTTTTTGTACTTGTGACAAAAAAAATTTATTTTTTTAAGGAATAATTTTTTTCCCTAGAGTTTTACATACACATGGGAGTTCCTGCTGGTATCCTTTTTGGAATGTTTAAGGGGGCTTGGACTTAGGGTGCCTCTCAATAGGGGGGCCGCTCCTATTGGGCGAACACTCCCCGAGGGGGGCAATTTTCACCCTTTGGGCCCAACCACTAATTGGATATTTAGTTTTAGGGGACCGCATTTCTTCCTCTCTAGGGAACAAATTTTTGGTGTTTTTGCTGTGGGCCCTCCATTTTGGAGGGCATCTTTTAAGCAATAAAGTAAAAGTTATCTCCTGAACCCTTAACTGATAACCCTAAAGAAAAGGGGTGTTCCTTGTCTTCCCCCCCCCTTGTCATTGACTAGTCAAGGGAAATTTAAAAGGTAGCGGGATCAATGTCATGCATCTTTTTTAGGGTCACTTTTGGGGGGCATGAGCAGGGCACTTTGGGGTCTGGTTGTCTGCCACAGAGATTTTGACGACCTGGTTAAGGATGTTTTCGGCCGTGTGGGGTGTAAAAGTAAGGGGAAACCAACACTATTCTGAGGCCTTTTCCCGCAGAAGTGAACTGCTGCTACCGCACGGGGGCATGATGGGGACCCCTCTGCGACAGGATCCAGTCTTGCGAGTAGGAAAGGAACTGGCCTTTTTGTTTACCATGCTTTTGGCCAGAACCCCTGTGCATTGCCCCCATCTCCCCTACAGTATAGTAGGGAAAACCCTTTTCAAATCTGGGTCCTAGGGCCGGGGGGTAGTTTGCAACTTTTTAGTGAGTAAAACAACTGCGCTTTGGGGGTCAATGGGAAAGGGGGCAGAGGCAAACACGAGAGGGGCTGATTAATAAGAAGGGATCGGGGACCCCAAAGGCCTGCAGTATACACGCCCTAGGAAAGTTTGAAGCTGTTGGGGCCCGGGAGTTGGGCTCAACCCCTAATTACCTTTTTCCTTAAAGGGTCAAAATGTCCCGGGTCCCGCTGATATCGTGTCCTAAAAAAACCTTTTTCCGACAAAATTGCAATTTTTTCCTTGAAGCCTTCCCCCTTTTTATGCTTTAAATGTTGAAGTAGCGATATGGTGGCCCAAAACACACCTCTCTTTTGGGACACAGAAGAAGGGATCTACAAACTCAAAAGCACAATCATGTTTTATAGTTTTCCCTATTTGTAAGGGCCGAAAAAAGACAAACATCCTCCGTTCAGCCTGTTGTGTAAGGGGGTTGATCCAGAGGGAAAGGGAAAAAACCCCCCAAAAGGGAAAAGCCAATTGTCCCCTTTTAGGGAAAAAAATTCCCTTCCCACTCCAATTAGCATCAAAAAATCCTGATCAATGACCCCTCTCCAGATTCAGACACTATAACTTTTTTATAATTATTATGCTCCAAAATGCACCCAAAACCCTTTTTGAAATCCTTGTTGAATTTAACCAACAAGTTCCTCTGGCAGAGAATTCCCAAGTCTACCTCTTAAAATAAAGAAACCCTTTCTATGTTTTTGTGAAAAACTTTCGTTCCTAAGACGAGAGGGTCCCCCTTGTTTAAAAACGGGTTTTAAATAAACTTGGAAGACCTATATTTCCTTTGGTATTTAAACTATTTATTTTGTCCCCCCAAGCCGCTTTTCTCTAAATAAAAAAACCCCATTCTTGCTAATTTTCGGATACTGTAGTCCACCCATCCTTTTTTTATTTTGTTTCCCGCCTTTTGTACCCCGTTCAACTCTACAATGTCTTTCCGTGCACTGGGTGCCCAAAACTTTTCACAAATTCCCTTTGGTTTTTCTAACCAGTGATTTTATAATGGGAATAAGTTTTCACCATGTGATCTATCCCCCTTTTTAAAGCACCCCATGATCCTATTTGCCTTTGGGACGCTGTCTGACACTGGGGCTATAAATTTAAATTTACTGTTCACCCCGGTTCCCAAGTCCTTTTCCATGTTACTTTTACCAGCCTTTTTTTTCCATTTTAACATGATCTGTATGGGTTTCTTTTCCCCATGGGCATAACCTTGCTTTTTATCAGTGTTAAAAACCCATCTGCCATTTCCCTCCCCCATGCCTCCAATTTATCCAGAACCCCTTTTGTAATAACACATTTTCCCTATTTTTTATTACTTTACGGGAGCAAATTTACGCCCTGCAAAAGGACCCGATATTCAAAACTGTGAAATCCCGGGTGTAAGAAAAATTTAAATGAAAAAGTTAAAGGGGGGAAAGGGCCCAATACTGACCCTTGGGGTTACCCCCCCACTAGTAAAAAGCAACCCACCCCGATTTTTTAAAACCGTTAAGTACAAAACCCTTTTTTTTTCTATAAAGGTGAGCCTTTTGTTTTACCCACTTGAAACACTTTTTCCCCCCCAGCCCCAACCCACTCTCTTTTTAATTAAAAAACTTTTAGTGGAAACCGTATCAAATCCCTTTAGAAATATCTAGATAAATGTAAACCAGTCCCCTCACCCCCGACCCAAATCTACACGAATTCCCCCATAGAAGCTAAATGAAATTTAAGTCTTAAAAAGGACCGATTCCTTTCCATAAACCCATGCGGGAAGGGAAATTAAATAAAATTTTTTTTCAGAAAGTTACCCGGGAAATTAAGCATCTCTGAAAAAACCCCTTAAAACATTTTACCCAAAAACAGATTTTTAAGCCCCCCACCTATAGTTTCCGGATCACTTTTTGAGGCCCCTTTTTTTTGAAATATTGGCACCAAATTGCTATGCGCCAACCCTTTTGGACTTCCCCCCTTTTTAGACAGTCCATAAATATTAAAAAATGGGGGGCCTATCAATGACATCATTTGACTCCCTACATCATTTAACTCCCTCTAAAAGCATGTGGGAAAGAACCCAATCCTGCAAAGAAAAATTTGTAAGGGCCAAGGCCGGTACGGGGTAGGTAAAACTTCCCCCCTTTGGGGAAATTTTTCCATGTGAAATTTGGGACCCCCGAAATGTAAAGGGCAAATGATACGGCATTCGGTTGCTAGGGGGACTGAAAAAAATACCCCTTTTGGCCAGGTCAAGACTTTTAAACCCCATGTACAGTGATTGGTTTTTTGGGGATAAGAAGTTTTGGGTTTTTGGAAAAACCCAAACACCCTGTCCCTTTTCATTGACCGCATTAACGCCCTGGGGTCCCCCCAACCATCCGTAAGTCACATCCCCCCTTTTCCCTTTCCCTTTTTCTTTCTTAAACTGGGTACGGGGGAATTTAATTTGCCACTGACTTTTAGGTTAAATTTTGCCCCAGAAGCTATCAATGCGTTAATTTTTGCCTGATCGCCTCCTCTTGTCCCGTCCCTCAAGGGGGTATTTGGCTTGATTTGAGGAGGCTTGCCCCTTTGGTTTAAAATTATTACACTGGGGAACCCCATATTCCTGTCAGCCCTTTGGGGATTTGCCCACAGGAATCAGGAACCGATCCAAGATAGGGAAATCAGGGGGAGGGGCCCGGAATCAGATAATCCCGACATCAAAGCCCTTTCCCAAAAATTTTTTTTTCGGGACCCCAGTTTTTAAATTTACAACAGTCCCTTTTGGTTGATAGATGAGGGTGTCCCTTAGGGCCTGTATTTAACATCGACCCCCAAAAAATTTTGACGGGTTGATTTTTCACAAAACTTTTATCTTGTCAGCATGTATGGTTCAGTTTAACCCTAAAGGGGGAAAATTTGGTTTTAGTTATGGGCTTTCTTGGTTTGCCCCCTAAATCCTTGAGTTTTGAAAGAGTACCCATCTGATATTCGATAAGTTAAATTTTTCCTGGCAAATGAAAGTTTTGGCACCCCCTATCAACCGGGAAAAGGAAAATTTCCCTTCCATCTGGAATGAATTTGGGAAAACCCCTTTTTGGGGCCCCTTTGGTTTTTTGGGAATCCCCTTGAAGGGAGTAGGGGTTCACGGGTTTTGCCTATTCCTATTTTTGGGGGAAAAGGGGGGTGGGACAGCCATCCTTTTCCTTGGTTACCCCGGGCCTGGGGGGCAGACGGCTTTTGAAGCCCTCAAATGACCAAATTTCCCAAAATTTTCCACCCATTTTTTTGAGCCCCCTCCCGCTGGTTTATTTTTTTCCCCAACCCCCATCGGAGACAAACTTTTATTGGGAGGGCTTTGTTTTTTGGTCAAAGCCCTCCCCCCTTTTTGCTAAAATGCACCAATTTCTTAAAGGGCACATGTTCTCCATTTGGGGTTTTGCTCCCTTAAACCCTTTTTTGATGGAGCGGGGGGGTTTGAAATTTTCCCCATAAAAGCTCCCAGGGAAAATTTTCTTCCCCCCCTCCCTTTCCTTCATATCCCAAATCCATTTTTCTTAATTTTAAATTTTCCCCAAAAATTGGTCCACCGTGTCTTTTGGTTCCCCGTACCACATCTAAAAGGGGGAAAAATCCCCATTCCTCCACCTTCTCCCTGCACCCCTTTTCAAAACCTCAAGAAGTCTATCCCTGATTCCAATAATAGTTTGGCTTTCCCCCAAATCATAGTATGGAAACCCTTCCCCCCCTTTTTTATAGTATTCAAAAGACCGTCCTTTCATTCTGGCCTCCCCAAATTTTTTTCCCCTTTTAAAAAAAAGACCCTAAATCTGCCACAGGTACAGGTGAAAGTATTAATTTTTTGACCTGACATCCTCCTGTAAAAAGCCTTTTGGGAAGTTTAAAGGGATCTGGGGCATCTTTGAGCAATGCCCGGTAAACTTTTGGGGTCCAAGGGCCCAAAATTTTGATATAGTGTATTTCAACTGTTGCCCATTGCTCAAAGTAGAAAAGGCCCAGAGGTTAAGTGGGGGCCCTATTAAATGGCTCCGTCAAAAATTTTCTCCTGTTCATTTACGTTTGGAGATTCATGTTCTCTTTTTCCCTGTGGGTAAAGTTTCCCCCTTGTTTTAAAAAAGGAGGAGAGGGGTCATATAAATCCTAGTCCTTTATGTATAAAAAAAAGGATATAATCCGTCCCCCTTTCCCCCGCCATTTGGGTCCGGGCCCCCACAGGCAACCATACCTCACCCAGCCCCCCGGGTTTTTGTTCCCCACAACACATGTCCATACTTTTCCCCACTGAGCCCAATACCGGGTTTAAAATGGTGGGGGATTCTCCCAATTTCCTGTGTTTCTTCACCCCCTGGGCTGTCTTTCCCCTTTTCCCTATACTTTTTCCCCTTCGGTCTCTTCCCTTTCACCACACATTTCCCTTCCCCCTTCCCCTTTAGCTTTCCCTAGCCCACATCCTTCCCTTTTCCAAAAACCCTTTTGAACCCTGGCCAGCCACCACTTTTGCCCCCCCAGGGCAGAATTTCCCAAAAGTGACCGGGATCCAAACCCCCAACACCATTCCCCCCAAACTTTTTTGCAACTTTCCCCCAACCTTTTAATAGCACAACACCGTCCCTTCCCCTCTTTTAAAAATATTTCCAAGCCTCCCCCAAAACCTTTCCCGACTTTTAACCACAACCCATTTTCCACCCAAAAATTGGGAAAGGGGTTTAAATCCAGACCACAAACAAAAACCCGGGGCAAAACCAAAGACAGAACAAAAAAAAGAGAGGGAAAAAGAAAGTACTGGTTTTTAAAACAAACAACCCAAAGGGTGGGGACACCCGAGGGTAAAGTTTTCCTAAACAATTTTGTTTTTAAAAACGTTACGCAAACCCAAATTGGGGTCCTTTTTTCAAGCAGGAAATTTTTTTTTATTTTTAAACCTCATACATAACAAACCCCCAACAGATATCACTCAAGGACCCTCAAAATTTTAAAATGTAAAATTTTTTTATGGGCCCTTTCTCATGGAGAAAAGGAAATTGGGAGTGGGAAAAGCAAAGGGATAAAAGGGCCCCTTTAATGGGCCAATGCAACGGGCCTTTGGCGTTTTGTTGATAAACTCTTCAAAGGTTTTTCAAAAATTAAGAAAGGGACAGACAACGTTAAACAAACAACTTTTTCTTTAATAAACACTTTTTCCTGTTTCCTCTTCTTTTCTGGCTGATTCTTAATGCTTCTCTATGTACCCCTTCTTCTTTCTCACCCAATCCCAAATTTTTCTTATAGCGTTCCCGAAACGCTACGCTTTCCTGTTCTACAGCTTGTGGTACCTGACAACTGATTTCTCAGTGCACTTCCATCAGTTTTAGGTGTGTAGACCCAAATATATGATTTAGGACTTGGCCAAATGACTATCCTGAGTCACGTCACTAAATCCCCTTGGTCTTTGAGTGAGAAATGGTACATACACAAAATTCAACTTAGCATACCCATAAATCTTATATATTAGCCAGAGAGTAAACAAAAACAATACCAAACAAGCAAGTATGGTCCAAACTTTTTCTAAACCTTCTAATAGCAGCATGAGTTTACACATACAAGATAGACAGACATGAAACCACATATATATACATACATATACTGCAATCCAATATACCACTTTGAAAGGAGTATCACTAGGATATTCTAGGGTTATTAACCAAAAATGGTCTGGATGTACAAAGAGACTTAACTATAACATACCCCAGAAGTCCGGCATACAGTTTAGCAGATTAGGGAGACACAGAAGTGTTGTAAGAATCTTAAATGATATCTTACCTTTTTGCACCGGTGCTATTCTGTGTGTCCCTGATCCACCATCCGTAAATGTGCTGGGCTTGAGATATTACTGTCTTTTTGGTTTACTCCAGCCCCACGTTCGGTGCCAGCTAGTAGGGTGGTCTCACAAAGGGGGGACCCTTAGGTATATTGGATGGCAGCCAGATTGGATGGATGAAAGCAGCCCGGACTGCATGACACAAAGTACACAGATGACCAGATGGTTCTCTGAGTGCAATGCATAATTTATTCATAGAATCGTTGTATATTTATACTCCTGAACAGAGGGCGTTCCTCTGTCGTGCACAATTATGACATAAGTCTTTACAACACATCACCAGATTCAGGTTCAAAATTTTTATAAGAAAATAATGCCTTATTCAGCTTTCCTAGTAATAATCATTAGTTTCTTATCCTTTATTGCAGGTAATATTCATTAGTTTATTCTTTGGTCATAGCATCAAAGTTTATCGAAACGCATCAAAGCAGATTACACAGGAAAAAAGGGCAAATTGACTTTTTTTAAAAAGAATCTACTTTAGAATCATTTCATTAATCATGGTTTCTATAGCAAGATTGGTTGCAAGACACTGATTGGGGGCTAGGGGTCTGATTGGGTTTTTAAAGGACCTGAGCTATAGCTCGATTGGGTTTTCATACCATTGTTGCTATAATTGTATTGGTTCATGGGGCCCGATTTGGGTTCTAAGCACTGATTGGGTTCTAGAACTTTTGGTTTTTATGGGGTCTGATTTGTTGTTATGGGCTCTGATTGGTTCAAAGGGTTTGATTGGTTGCAAGGCCGGTTGTTATGGATCTATTGTTGCTATGAATTCTATTGGTTCTAGGGGTCGATTGGTTTCTTTGACCTAATTGGTTGCTATGACCTCTGATGGTCGACAAAAAGATAGTCTATTTTCATACTAGACAGTTTTCATACACAGGGCCCCTCATCGCATTTTCAGCCCCCGGTTTTGAAGCTGTTTTCAGAGCGTGGGTTTGATTTATTTTGGGCCGCTGATTGCGACGCTGAGGGCATTGGAGTCCCCACCCACACAAAATAATTTTTTAATGCTCTTTCCCATTAGTTCCTTCGTTTTAATCTAAACCACCTTGGTTTTATGCAAAAAAAAAAAGTGCCGGTGTACCTTTTTTTTTTTTACCACGACAACAATGAGGCGATTGCAATTAGTTTTGCGGGTTTTGAAAGGATTTCAGATTCATCCGTGGACCCTCCCAAAGGGCGGGGTTCTACACTGCGCATTTTTTCAGTAGAAAATTTCATTGGATTCAGAAATTTTGAACCCGGGCCTTTTCCCCCTGTGCAGCACAGAAGCAATAAAAATCTGGCTGAAATTCTACATAGCAGGGTTTTTTTTTTTTTCTATTTCTGTTTTAAAATCCTGCGCAATAAACACATGTTTATAATCCCAAAAATTGGGGTTTTCCCAAAAATCTTGGAAAACCCACGAGGTTTTGTGATGTCTGCGCCAAAAAAAGCATTTGTGCAAAATACTTGGGGTCGTAAACCACGGGAAAAAAAAACAAACCCTTGGAAAACCCCCCATTTTAAAAACAATATAAAAAGGGACGGTCCCAAAGGCAACTCCCTGGCAAATAATTGGGGGCTAATTGCTGCCGCTATAAAGCCAAAGGGGTTTTTTGAATTAAAGCCTGGTCAGCACTACTTTTTACAGTGTGGCAGAATTATTAGGCAAGTTGTTTTTTGAGGGGGAATTTTTTAAAAAAAAAAAAAAAATTTTTGAACAACTATGTTTTTAATCAACCCCCAAAAACTCAATAACAAAGCCTTTAAAAAAATTTTTTAAGTTTGGAAAGGTTTTTTTTTTTTTTTGGGGGGGGGGGGTTTGGCTATCCCTTTGGAGGAATCTGTTTTTTGGGAGGGAAATGTGAAAAAATTACCAACTTTAAAAAAAACCCCAAACTAACCCCATCTAACTTTTTTTTTTCCCCCGGGAAACCAATGAACAACAAAAATTTTTGGGAAAAAAACTTTTCGACATTAAAAAACAAACCCCCCCCCCAATAAAACATGCCCAATCTCGCCCCCCTTTCCCTTTTCCCCCGCCCCCGAAGCCTTTCCCTCCCAAAATTTTTGTCAGTTGCTTTATCCCTTTTTTCGATCAACATTGCGTGCACCGCCCCCCCTGAAAATCTTACATTTTAGAAAAACCACAGGTTCCTAAAGGGGCTTTAGATCAGGGAACAAGGGGGGCCCTGCATAATCTTCTTTTAAAAACCTTTCCTGGGCCCGCCCCCCTGTGGAGTAT
>JAODAL010060594.1:0-20813 GCA_025379985.1 Phyllomedusa bahiana | reverse complement strand
TGGAAAATGTCGGTGCCCGGGAAATACCTATCCTTCCTCCCCCGTTCCTCCGGCACAGTTTAAACCAGCCCTGACTTGCCAATGATGCACCCTGAGAGCTAAAGGTGCCGCCTTGCACTGCCGGGGACCCCGAACCATCCCAAATAAAGCCGATAAAATTGTGAAATGGGGCCCCTTTGGGGATTGGGGAAAGAGAAAGGCTCAGTGTCCGATTTGTGTCCATTCCCCCTCCGTCGTGGGGGAAACCGATGTTCAAAACTAAGATCACCACAAGCTCATGCTGAAAGGGCATTGTCCGCCCTGACCTTTTTGGTGGCTTTTTCAAAATGGCAAGGAGGGTGCAAGCTCTTTCACCCCCTCCATCTCGGGGGGCTCAACACCCCGAGGTCCGCCCACTGTTGTAGGCATGGTCCTTCGTACTGGAAATGGCATTGCGCTGCTGCCACAATGTGGAGCATGGGAGGGTGGAAATTCCAGCGTGTTGCCACGTCAACAATGAGAGGGTTTGAATGGAGGCCGGTTGAGCTGCAACACAGCAGGCGGGAAAAGCGGGATGCAAACGGGGAAGTGTAGTAGACTGACCCTTTCCCTCAGCAGGCGTCCAGACCCGGGGGTAGCGTTTTAGAAATTTTGGCGAAAAAGGGTTATGGCATGTGCCAGGCAAGGGATGTGCCCCCACCCTACCGATCTTAAGGGCGACCAGCGATTTCGCCCCTTTATGCACACCCCTTGCGTGGAAAAAAGGTTTTGTCCCCCCGCCAGCGCCCCCGGTTCATTAGAAGAGCCGTCCACAGCTCCTGACCTGTGTGTTAAAGGTTTCCCCAGAAGATTAATTTCAACGCGGTGGTTTCTCTGGGCACGTGATCCCCACCAGAGACCTTGGGGGAAAGAACCCTGCCCCACCCCCTTGGTTTTGAAGAGCGTGCGCGAGCCTGAGAGCCATCATTACCCCAGAGACTTCCACCAAAAAAAATGCCTCCCCGGATCTGGTATTGGGGGGCAGAAAAGGGCCCCATGACGTGGTGGAACCCATTTGTGTCCACCAAACGGAAAAGGCAACTTTTCAAGGCCAAAAGCCTGGCATTGAAAAACTTTTCGGTTTTTGGGTTTGGGGTGGTTTGGGTTTTTAAAGTTTTTCTTTGCCCCAAAAAAGGTAGACAGAAGCGGCTGTTTTAATGGCCCGCTGAGGCGTGAAGGTCGTAAATGGGGAAGGAGAAGGGTTTAGGATGGGTTTTTTGGTGGTGCTGGGGGGTAATCGGGCGACAGTGGAGGTGAAGCGGAGGTTCCCTATATGATCTGAGAGACATGGGTAGCTAAGGAACGCTTGGTGGTGGGGTAGGGAGAAGGCGGAGACATGGGTTTTTGGGCAGTGGTTAAAAAGCCAGTCGGTGTGGGCCTTTTTTGGCCAAGTGTTCCCTCCATTTCAACTCAGCTTTTGCTGCATGTGACTAGCTGTTGGTGGGGGTTTTTAAACCCCTAAGATTCTTCCCTCTATGAGCGTTTACGGCAAAGGCGGCATATGCTCGTGGGTGATTTAGGTTGCTCGAAAAGGCCCCGGTTAGAGGTCTTGGATTTTTTCGACGGCAATAAGCGGGATCGGTTTTTCCCGCTGTGTGGCTGGGGAATTTAATCTCACGACTTGTGAAACCGCCATCTCCTTTTTGGGGGCGGGGGAACCTTACTGACACTACCCATTGTCTTCCTCCTCGTCCAGTGTGAAGCGCTGCAAGCAATTCTGCTGAAAAAGACCACGTTGGTCCGAAATTTCGTCATCTCATATCATAACACAGGGTTTTCCTCGCCCTGACATTCTGATCCTGGGTGCGGGCTACAAGCAACAGGCACTGCAAGGGTTGCCGCCCCCCGGGATTTTTGCTGATTGCCGGCTTCCTTCCTCCTCTGAGGGCCCCATCAGTAACGGGTGTCAGAGCGGACAAAATAATCCCTTTGGCCTTTGATTTTTAACATGCCTTCTGCCCCAACTGCATTTTGTCATCAAAGAGGTTTAAAAAAAGGGTTATCCACAGTGGTGGGTACACGAGTTGACTTTTGGGCTGCCTTTGCTTATGTTGGCGGATGCTGACGATGATGTGACGACATTTGTGGCCGTGACGGGGAGGAGAGGAGGTAAGACTGTGGATGTAAGTTGCATTAACCCAAAAGAACAGATTGGCGAGCTGTTATTCTAGTTCACGGGCCCCCTGGCCCCACGATTTACAGGCCGAGGTCTGCAACGGGGATCCGCTGGCTTGCTGTTGTCGCCAGCACTGCTCTCGTACCCCTACCTCCCGTCCCCACACCCCTCTTTGCTCGTTACCACCTCTTTGCTCCTGTTAGAAAGATAAAAATTTAAGAAGGTATGGGAAAAGTTTTTGAAAGTTCTTATTAAAAGCAGCAAAACAAGTATTCTTTAAAACCCTCTAATTTCCTAAGCCAACTGGATTAGAAATGAAAGTTTTGCGAATACCTGTGATATGCGGTTGGTGGAAGAAAACCCGTAAGACAAATCTACAGTGTTTTCCCTTTAGTTCCACTGATTTAACAACGCCCGTGAATGGAAATTTATAGTTTTCAAAAAATATCATTAAAAATGCGCTATTTGCACCAAAAATGGATTTACCGGGCAATAAAAAATTTTCGAAGTTACACGGATGAGAAATTGGTTTTTTGAGCAATGACAAACGAGAACGTTGCTAGAAAATTTTTCTTCAGAAATTTTCGTAAACGTGGCTATTTGGGGAAAAAAATAGGGCCGACATGAATACGCTTTTTTGTTTGGATAAAAACTGGGGTTTTTGCCAATGAAAAAAAAAAGTTAAAAATTTTGATAATTTTAATACAAGGTGGCTTTTGAAAAAAAAAAAGGGGCGAACCAAAATGCAATTTAAACTTTTAAAAAGTTTATAGGTAAAAAAAAGGTGGGTTTTGACCAATGAAATACAAAAGCAGTTTCCACAAAATTTCTGTATTCAAAATTTAAGTACAAGGGGGGGTTTTGAAAAAATCTGGGGGTACGCCAAAGTGAAAAAACCTATTTAAAAGGAAAAGTAATAAAAAGGTGGGTTTTTTCACCCATGAAATTTTACCGCAATTTACTGCAAAGTTCTGTATCCTAAAATAATTTCAAGAGGGTTTTGAACAAAAAGACCTCCCCCCAAAGAGAAAAAAAAAAAATTTTAAAAGTGTACGGATATAAAAGGTGGGTTTTGTCCTATAAAATAGCCTGAATTCTAGCAAATTTCTTTTCCCTAATATAATAAAAGGTGGGTTTTTGAACAAAAATGGGCTGTGCCACAGTAAAAACCCTAATTAAAATTGAGGGAAAATAAAGGTGGTTTTGCCCAAGAAATACAACAGCGTTAATAGAAATGTCTGTACCAAATGTAAGTCAAGGTGGGTTTTTGAACAAAATGGGGCATTAAATAAAGGTATTTTTCACCTCAGGTGGCGGGGTTTTGTGGCCCAAAAAGGGTTTTAAAAAAAAACCCTTTTAAAAATGCAGGTTCAATCGGGTTTGGGGCTGAAATAACACTCTCTTTAAAACCCTGCTGTCTGCCTTGTTACCCCCCCACACCCTTTACCCCCCCCCCCCGACCCCAAGGGGGCTGTACAGCGCTTTTTTAAAAAAAGTCTGCCTAACTAACTTAGAGCTGAAATTCTTAATCTACCTATGTTCTAATGTTAAAGCAAAAAGCTAGTTGTCTGTGTGAAAAAAGGAACTGTGTCTCTGATGAGCTGGCGTTTTGAGGGAGATTTTGCACTTGCCCGTCAATGAGAGCACTGACACTCTGGTTGAACAGGAAGCGCTGTTCTATGCAAAACGAGGTCATGTGTTTTTCAGCCAAATGACAACCCTTTCACTCCAGTCTGAGGGCGCACACCCGCTACCCTGCTCTATGCTCTAAGCTAATTTGGGCCGGGAAAATGCGGAAGGCCGAAAATAGATTTGGCAGTTTTTCCCCTAATTATCGCGTGATCGGAAATTTCCGATCAACCTAAAAACCGTGCCGTTTAACTTTGTCGTTTAAAACGCTCATCCCTACAAAAAAAATCTCTATGCGGTAGGGGCTTTTTGGTCAAACCCCAAGCCTCAGAATAGGAGGGGCACATACTGGGCTCTGGGGGTGTATTTGATTATGATTTTATTTGGGCGCTAATAAGGTTTGTGGACACCCTAAGGTGCAAAAAACCTAAAAAAATCCCCTAAAAAGCCCCTATTGGAAACACAGCACTTAATAATATTCCGGGGGTTTTGCAGTGAGTATATCGACCCACATGTTTTTACAAAATTTTTTAGTTTATGTGAAAATAAAAAAAATTAATTTTATTCCAACAATCTGCAATTTTAGCTGTAAATTTTTTAAATTTTAATAAGGAACCCTGAGAAAAAGCACCCCAAAAATTTTTTTACACAGTTTCTTCCCAATTCGGCAATACCCATATGGGGGGTGTAAATGCTGTTTTGGGCGGGGGCGGGTTAAAAGGGGGAGGGAGCGTATTTGGCTTTTGGAACGCAGATTTGAAAGGTGCCTGTCGCTTTTGCAAAGCCCCCAAAGTAGCAGAATGGGTGGAACCTTCCGAAGTCCCCACTTTTTGGGATTACACCCTTTGGGGATTCATCTAGGGTTTTTTTTGTGATTTTGGGCGCCGGGGTTTTAATATTTTTTAACATTGGCCATGAAAAAAGAGGGGAAAGAACATTTTTACAGCGTTCGCCGTACGGTTAAGTGACAGGATAACTTTCTTGCGGTTGGTCAATTGCAATGATAAAATTTTATATGTTTTTTTTTTTTTATTATTTTACAAAAAAAAATGCTTTATAAAAATTGTGTTTTTATGTCGTCAAGTTAGAAGGGGGCAAATTTTCAAAAAAAATTTCTTTTCGGGACTTCGCAAAATTTTCCGACAAAATTTTGTTTCGGTCCAATTGTTCGGGATAAAATCGCGTTAAAAAAAAAGCTATTTCCAGGCTGCCAGACCTGCAGGGTGCGAGAACCTGGCCATGCTTAAATAGCAAGGGAGCTTGGTTGGTCTTTAAAAAATGCTGGTTTTAGTATGACACGCAAAGATGACGCCGCTTTTTTAGAAGTTCACTATAAAATTCTCGGGCACTTTAAGAGGGGAAAATACCAAAAAAACTCAAAACGGGAATGACCTGATAAAGTCATCCAGCAAAAGCTGGAAAAAAACAACGAAGCTCAGGTGGCAAATTTGACGATGTTGAGGTGACGGCGGCAGCCACAGCACAGGGTCAGGCAGTGGCAAATGACATTTGGAGGTGGCAAAACAGGAGTAGGCCACAGGTGGCACAATGACAGAGAGTGGGGGTGACACGCACAGCATGGGGCCCACGGGGCCCACAATGACATTTGGAGGTGGCAAAAACAGGAGTAGGCCACAGAGGGGCACAATAAACACAGTGTGGGGGGGCAGGCGCCCCCACAGCACATATGAGGTCGACAGGGGCACAAGGGGACAGAGTGGGGAGGTGGCGGCAGCACCACAGCGCCAGGGGTTTAAGACGTGGCAAAAAAATTTTTTGGAGGTGGAAAAAAAGGGGTAGGCCCAAAGGGACAAGACAGAGGTGGGGGTTAGCAGCAGCCCAGCAGCAGCGGGGTCAGACAGTGGCAAAAATGAATTTGGGGGGGAAAAAAAAAAAACAGTACGGGGGGGCCACAGAGTGCACAATGACAGGTGTGGAGGTGAGGGTAGCCCACAGCAGCATAAGGTAGACATGGCACAAATGACATTCTGGGGGTGCAAAAACATGAGTAGGCCACAAGTGGCAAATGACAGGTTTGGATTTTTACGGCAGCACCCACAGCAGCCCCCATGGGGAAAACAGTGGCACAAGGGCATTCTGGAGGTGTCAAAAAACGGAGAGGCCAAGAGTGGCACAAGCAGAGTGTGGAGGTCCGGCAGCAGCCACACAGCGCATGAGGTCAAAAAGGGCACAATGACAGAGTGTGTAGGTCCGGCAGCACCCACAGCACAGATAGGTCAGGCGGGGCCCAAAAAGACATTCGGGAGGTAGCAAAAACAGGAGGGCTACAGAGTGGCACAATGACAGAGAGTGGGGGTAAGGCAGAACCAAGCGCAAATGAGGTCAGACAGTGGCAAAATGCACAGTGTGGAGGGCACGGCAGCAGTCACAGCGCAGCATGAGGTCGGCGTGGCACAATGACATTCGGAGGGTGGAAAAAAAAAAAGGAGTGGGCCCACAGAGTGGCACAAGACAGAGTGTGGGGTGGGTGGAAACCAGTTCCGGGAAAAGATGGTGGTAGACAGATGGGGGAAACTCCATTTTCTTTAACATGTGTGGTTTCGGCAGGTGGCGGCATCAAATTTGTGGTGAGGGAGGGTAGTTTAAAACCAAAGACCCCTTTTTCTAAACATTTTGGGGTGGGACGTTTTGGCTTTTGTATCTGACGCCTAAGGCATTGGTTTTGTGTGGAAACCCGGGCCCGATAACGCCCCTGTTTCTTCTTAAAAAAAGGGTAAAGCGTTCCCCCTTTTCCCGTGGACAAGCGGGTTCCCCTTTGGGGTAAAAAGGGCCCCCCGCCGAAATGAAACACCCCCCTCTGATGCCACATACTGGACGGGCAGGACAGCTTTTCCACTGAAAAACCCCGGCAAGTTGGGGCCCCCAACAAATCAAGTTTTGGCTCCCCGGGAGCCCAGGGGGATCTTCAACTGGGGGGGGCCCCAGAGTGCTGTCCAAGTGGGCCCACCCCCCTGTTGGTTCAGGGCCCTGCCCCAAGGTCCTGTTTGGGCTGGGGGACTGCCCTCCTCACTGGGGGGGTAAAGGAAAGCTGCCCATAAAGGAATTCAGACTAGGTTGCGGTGTTGGGTGGTTTAAGGGCTCCTCCCACCCCCCCCCCGGGGGCCTTTTCCCCCCAGCAGCCCCCGGCCCGTATTCCCGTGAGCGTAAAGGAACCCCCCGGGGCCCGGCCTGTCAGGGAAAAGGGCCCCAAAAAGGCCCCCAAATTGGCAGCGGCCAACTGCTAGGGGAAGATTTCCCCTTTATAGTATTTGAGTTTGTCCCCCCTCTCAGCAGCGGGGAAAAAAAGGCTCCCATTTGGACCCCGGTAGAAAGGGGTTTCCAAAATAGGGTGGAGAGCCAAAAAAGTCATCTCTTCCCGGGATGGGGACTATTCGGCTTTTTCATAGTAGGCAAATCGGGAATGCTGGGGGCCTTTCTGCAAAAGTGACCCCGGGAGGGGCCCCCTGCCACCATTCCACGGTAACTCCCCGGGTTTGCTTGCGGATATTGCCTCATCTTCCTATTCCATCTCCCTCCTCCAGCTGCCCCTGTTTTCCTTCTTGTCCCCCGGGGTAAAAAATTCCCTCATTTCCCAGCAATGCTTACCCTTCCAAATTTTCCTCCCCCTTCCCTAAAGATCAGCCCCCAAAACCGGCTCTGTGGCCCGCCGAGATGTAGTCGCCATGTCCCCCAGTCCCCCTGCCGACGGGATTTTTCCCAGCATCTTTTTTCCAGGACAGAAGCAGTGGAATGCCCGTTATTCATCCCGTACCCCTGGCAAAATTGACAAAAAAAACGTCACCCCCCCTCGAATGGCCTCAGAAAAGGGGGCGGGGGTAAACGCTTTGACCCTCCCAACTGGCTGACTTAAAATGTTACAAAGGGGAGTACTTCTGTTCCCTTGGATCATAAAAAAAATCTTTAAATTAGTTTTTTTCTCTTTTTTCATAAGTCGGCCCCAAACATGTGCAGGCGGGGGAATTTCCCAAACGGTTTTGGGCACGCTTTTCGAGTGTGTTGGGGGGAAGGCCGTTCTCCCGGGCGAAAATTTCGAGGGGGGGTTTTTGGGGGCCCTTTTTAGGAATCCCATGAAGTGAAAATGCACGTTTCCGGCCTTTTTCGGGAATCTTCTGAAGATCGGGGGAAAAGATTAAAGGAACCTTTCCAACCAAAATTGAAACCGGTTGCGCCATGCAGGGTGCATTGGAAAATTCCCCTCCCCCGGTTTGCAGCGGGGGACCCCAAATGTTACCCCCATTGGCCCCGTCACCAGGGTTTTCCAAATTTTGCATTTGGGCCCGGGGGAGAAACCCAACACATCGATTTCTTGCTGCATAAAGGGGTTTCAGTTCCCCCCCTGTGGGGAACTTCGTTCCCCAGGGGCAACCCGGGTTTGTAGAACTGCGGGGCACGCTGTACCCAAAACCTGTGGTATGAGGGGAGCAGTACTTGGGAGGTGAGAGGGTTGGTGGGGTGGAGGGGGAAAGGGGGGGCTTTGGGCGCGGGAAAGCGCAGTTTGAAAAAGTGGAGGAGAAAGCGCCGTTTCCTGTTCAAGTTTTTGGGGGGGGCCTGGGCGGGGAAGCAAAATTCACCCAGGGGCCCCCGAAAAGGGACTTTGTTAGGGCCCCAAAAATGAAAGTTCAGCTCAAGAGTTTTGCGCTGCCGTGCAACTTGGAAAAAAACCGTAATTTTAAGGAAAAATGGCCCCCTTTTGTTTAAATTTTTATGAAGTGCTGGGAAAACTCCCTTTTTTTTGGAAAAAAAATTAAACGGTTTGGGAAATCCTCCATCTGGCTCGGCACAAGCTATTAGTTTTCTGAACGGTGCAGAGTCCACCATTTGGAAAGGGAGGGACCCCCAAAGTACCAACAAACTTGGTCAGGAGCACGGTCAGTTTCTGCACCTTAGGGGGTTTGGGGCCCCAAAATATGTTGTCTTTTGCACCCCCTCGTTTAAACGATTTGCGAACCCCAAAGAGTAGCGAGGGCGGGGAGCATCTGGACCCGGGGGGGGTTGAGGGCAAAGAAAAACCCGCCCCCTTCTGCAGGGGGGGTTTGGAAAGCCTTTGGGAATGGCTGCAAGGGCATGCGTGCCCCCGGGCATGCGCTGCTGTTGCCGCACCCGGGCAGGATGGCCAAAAAAATCTGACCCAACGTTTTTCCAGGCCAACGGATGGGGGACCCCGGGCCTTGGGGACCCCCGGGCCCCCCCGTGGTCCCAAACTTTAAAGTTCCCTGGCCCACGCTTCACTTTCTGCCACTTTTTTCTACATATCCCCCCTTTTTGGGCCCCCTTTCCGGTTTTCCTAGAAAAGAATTTCCCACACCGCCGAGTATCTGATTTTACCCCCCAAAGGGCTCCGCACTTAGTAAATACGCCCGCACCCTTCCCTCGCGGGGACCCCCCTGTGCCGCTACTTTCTTGGACCTGCGAAGCGGGTTTTTTTAACCCCCTGGCCCCTTGGCTCCCGACCTCACACTGCTGCTACCCTGCTGATTCACGGCCAAAACAACCCACTTGTGGCTGTGCCCCTTTCCTGAATCGTAAGTGACGCCCTTTTCTCCTGACGTTGATGAAGCCCCTTTCTTCACCCCGGCTCCCAAGTGCGGTCGGCCCCCCCTCATCATCGATTTGTGTTTCATCATCACTGGTCCTTAAACACCCCCGTCTTGGTTGCAGAGGCTGACCCCCCACAACATGACCTCCCATGCCTCTCCAAAAATTTTATACTTTGCCCAAACCCACTGCCAAAAAGCAGGGGATATTGGCCCCCCTTGTTCGCTGCCAAGTAACCCGCTGAAATGCCCCCCCCAAATTGGGTTTATCCCCGCTGTATAGGGCCCCTGAGCCCTTTTCCTCCCTAGAAATCTCTGTTTAGGGAAAAAAACCGGAAAGGGAAAAGAGGGGGTTTTAGGAAAAAAAGGTAAAAGGGCCCGCTGACCTGCTCCTGGGCAATTTTAGCCAAAATCCAAAGGGTTTTGGGCTTTACGTTCCCCACCAAATCTTTGGGTGGGGTTGTCAGATGTAAACTGGGGGGAAGGGAAAGGGCCCAAGGGCAAAACCCAAACAAGAACCATTTGGGTTTCTGAACAAAAAACAAGGGCCCCTAAAATGACAGCGGAGTTGGGCCCCCACCCGGGGTGAAACCCCTGCTGCGACGTTCCCCCTTTCCCGTGCTGCGCCTTGGGCCCCGCTTTAAAGGAAATGTTTGTGCCACTGCCACTCAAAGTGAAGGGGTTTTGCCACCTCTTCCCGTCTGAATTTTGTTTTTTTCTAAAATGTTTCAGACATGTTTGATGGATATCCCGTTATGATAGATACAACCCTGTATTTGATCCAAATGGAAACCCCCTAACCCAAACTTGGGTAACCCCTTTGGTTTTAAACTGCACTCCCCAAATGGGCAGGCAAAAAAATTTTTTGTATGTTTCCGTTTTAAAAACACCGGGGTATTTTATGAATATAAAAAACACAAAAAAGGCTTAATTAAAATTTCGGATTTGAATTTTTGCTACAGGCAAAATTTCTTTTTTTCGGGGTTTTAAAAAAAAACATTTCTTTTAGTGGGCCTCAACAGAAAAACAAGCTTTTTAAATTTAAAAACCCGGATGTAAAATTTAAAACAAAAAAAAATATGCTGCCAACAATTACCAGCTTTGGGGCGTGTTAAAATGGGCGGGGTATTTTACCCGGTTTCACAACAAAAGAAAAAATTGTAAAATTTTCCCTTTGGTTATGAAAATTTTGTACAGGCAAAATTTTTTCCTTTTGGGGGTTTAAAAAGGGAAAAGTTTCTTTTTTGGGGGAAACCCCAAAAGCAGAAAACCCCTTAATTAACCCCTGGATCTAAATTTTTGCAAAAAAAAATGAGCAAACCCAAAAAATTTAAATGGTATTTGGATTGTTTAAAAAAGCGTTTTATTAAATGAAAAACAAAAAGGAAAAAGGGTTAGATAACCCTTGGATTTTCCCAAAGTGGGTTGGGGGAAAAACCCAGCAGATAGCTTAAAATGTATATGCAGCTGCATTGGGACGGGACAATGGAATTTAGTTCCAATACCCACAAAAACAGAAATTTGAAAAAATAAAAGAAAACAGGCTCTGAGACAAGCTTTTGGGCCCCCCCAAAAATTGCTGTAGAAAAAAAGGTTCTTTAGTAAAAGATATCATAAGCAGCCGTGGCAGCCACATTCCCTGATGGCAAAAGTGGGGAGTGTAGCTCCCCGCCCTCCCCCGGGGCCCCGGGCCCTTTTTTGTGTGGTGGTCAAAGAATCCCGCCGGTCTTGATTGGCTTCTTTTCGGCAAATTTTCATGTGGCCCCGCCCTTCTTCCTCCCAGACTTCTTTGCCCATGGAACACCATGGGCTTGGGAGCCTTTTTTTAAAACAAAAGCACGAAAAAACCCCAAAAATTCAATTCATTTTAGAATCAAAAGTTTTCCTGAAATTTAAAACGAATTCCACTTTGTTAGAAAACGATTGTCCATCTCTAGTCATTTGTTGACAGCCCTAAATTTTTTATTCATTGTATTCGTTTTGCCAGACTCAAAAATTTTTTGATGGTCGGGGAAAATTTAAATCCGCCACTTTTCCAAAAAAATTGGCATTTTACATTCTTACCCGGGGTTTTAAATGGAAAAAAAACTATTCCAATGTTTAGAGGAACGGCTAAATCCAAAAACCACGGCCAAAAACAGGCCACAAAATGGTCCAAAAGAGGATAGATTACTGGTTGGATTCTTAAACCAGAATCTGATCATTATTTTATGTATGCCCTGTGGACGTACCCTTAAAGGACTTAAAGGGAACCTGTCATTGTAAAATTGCGTCCCCAAATTTTCCCAAAAATTATGTTTTAAAACAGGAGGAAATGGCAGGGGGCTGATATTAAGTAAAAATATTATTCATTTATTGATTGATATCCTTTCTCATTTTGGGCTTAGGTGTCCACTGGGCAATCTCACCCAATGATGGACAACCTTCTGTATGATTGTCCATAGAGAACTAATTGTCAATCACTGAGTAGGACATCCGACCGGACTTCTAAAGCCCAGAATGAGCATAGATTTAAATTAATAAAATACCATATACTGAATTTTTTCCTACAACACTACAAATCAATATGTTCAGCTGCTCTGGTTCTATACCATGATGCTAGCAGATCTCTGATAAGTAATAGGAATATATCCTTTAACTCCTTAATGACCGTCCAACGTCTTTTGGCGTCGCTGCAGACATTGGAGTTTGCGGCACCCAGCGCCGCAGCAGCACTGGGTACGGGACTGTACTACACGGCCCTGATCCCAGCGCAGCTCCTGCAAGCAGTTCATCACCGCAGCGCAATCAAAGGGTTTTCCCTGCTCTGTCGGGTGATCGGAACACCCGGTGACATGACAGAGCCCGGGGAACGGCTGCACAGTGAGCCCTGGGGATCTAGAGTAGCCCCAGGGCTGTCCATGTAAGAAGCCAGTGATCAGGGCAGCCTGTGTGCTGTCCTGATCACTGCCTGTGTCAGACTGACACAGATTATAATGTATTAGCATTAGCATTTTATAAAAAAAAAAGTAAAAAACATAAAGGAATGTAAAAAAATAAAATAAAATAAATAATAAAATAAAAAAATATTTAATAAAAAATAATTGTGCATACGTTACACATACAAAAAAAAACTACACATATTAGGTATCCACACGACTGTAATAACCTGTAGAATTAATCTAACAAGTTATTAAGTGTGAAATGTGAATGCTTTAAAAAAAAAATTAAAAAAGAAAAAAATTTAAAAACAATGACTTTTTTTTTTTTAAACTTCTGCAATTATTTATAAGTGAATTTCAACTATTCCTCCATAAAGTACAACTTGTCTCAAATAAAACGATGCCTCATAAAACTACGTCATTGAAAAAATAAAAAAGGTACAACTGTTGAAACTCAAGGAGGCAAAAACTAAAAAAAAGGTTCTGGTCATTAACTACTTTTCAGGCGTTCGGCTTAAGGGGTTAAAGAGAACCTAACATATTGGTGGCAGGACAAATTTAGAAGTTTTCCAGGGTCCAAGCCTCAATAGAACTGAGCTGTTTCGATATTACAGTAGGGACCTACAGAATATTAGACAGGTGATTTAAGTGTTGATCAATACATATGTCTATGCTGACACTCCCTGACTCATATTTCCACATGATGTTGAATGATCCATTACAGATATAGAAAACTTTAGCGAATGGTAATTTGAGAAGATAATAAAACTGCGAAAGCAGAAGACAGTAAAAACATTCATATGAGATTTTCAGCGTTACTCAATCTGACAAGAGGTCTAAAGGTTCACTGCTCGTGAGTACTTCTCAGTTCTAAGGCTTCTATTTTTTTACATTTATGTTAAGATTTTTTGAATGTTCTATTACATAATGGTATATTAGTTACCTGTATATAGTGGATGGACTCCATAATGTGACTATAGAAATGTGAAGGAATACAAGTTGAAGGTAAGATCATCTTCCCCGAGAGCTTATCACAGCAGCTGTCTTGAGTGAAGGAGATTGAGAGCTGTTTTTGGGTAACCCCTCTTCACATACTGATAGTCAGCATGGACACAAGATATACATGATCTCTACAGAGGATGTTAATGCGTGAGTAAATCACCCCACCAAATCATGATTTTTAGACTGTATTGCTTGACTATTAGTTTAAAGCATATGTACACCCTTGAACTATTTTTTTCTTTTGTTTATTTGCCTCCTAAATGCAAAATTAAGGGACTTCCTAAATATTCTTTATGAAAATGTTCCTTCCATTTTGCTGCTGTAGAGTCTGAAGTTTTATACCTGGGTGACTGTTCTGAAATTTGAAAACAAATTCACTTTTACTGCCCGGGATTTGACAGGCTACCTGTTCACACATTCCCTTAGCTACAAACAGCATTAAGGAGGGGGATAAGTTATGTTTAATTTTTTAGTTTGTAAGGCTAAAAAAAGACAAGTCGTCCATCTAGTTCAGCCTGTTGGCAAAGGTTTTGATCCAGGGGAAAGGCAAAAACCCCAATGGGGTAGAACCCAAAATTGTCCTCATTTTGGGGAAAAATTCCTTCCTGACCCCAAATCTGGCAATCAGAAAACCCCTGGATCAATGACCCTCTCTGAATCTAGTCACTATAACTTGTTATATTATTACGCTCGGGAAATGCTCCAAACCCTTTTTGAACTCGGTTATTGTATTCACCATGACAGATCCTTGCATGAATTCCATAGTACTCACTTGCTCTTACAGTAATGGAATCCCTATTCTATGTTGTATTTTAAGGAAACATTTCCCCGTTTCACAGACGTTAAAGGAGTTTGGGGAGCGTTGGTAACCCCTGTTCTAGATATCACAGGCACTAGTGTATAAATAAAATGTTGGGAGAAATCTCCCCATATGACTTTTTGATGTATTTTACTATTATTTATGTACACCCTGAACTATTCTTTTCCCCTTTAAACTTAAATAACCCTAAAATTCTTCGTTTTAATCTTTCCTGGGTACTTTTGGGTCCACCCAGTCTGTTATTCTGTTTGTTCACACATCCCTTAGTACCTGTTCAAGCTTGTATATGGCAGATCAGAGCATGGGGAGAATCTCCAATATGGGGGGCTCACACAGGTCCTATATAGAGTAGAAAGCACAGAATCACTTTGGCTGTGAATGGGTGTAAGGAGATAGCAGAGCAACCATTACAATCTATAGGCTGGTAAACACACAAAATGCACATTCAGCATATATTACTGGAAGGACACCCTTACATGAGAAAATCTAAAACTAGTTGCAGGCTACAAACTGAATATCATTTGGTCTGAAAATGGATAAACGAATGAAGATTGCAGGCTTGCAGTCAAGGTAGACACTATCATAAGAAAAATGTCAAAGCTGTCCATAGCCTTTGAGTTATTACATGAGTGGCCTAGTCTGTGAAACTCAGTAGAGTACAATGTTGAATTGTGATGATGCAGTATTATAAGTTGGTCATTTTACCTTTCTTTTATGTTATACTTGGTAAGGCTGAAAAAGATCATGGGTACATTCATTTCAGCCTATTATCCTACAATGTTGATCTAGAGCACGGGTGTCAAACTGCGGCCCTCCAGCTGTTGGGAAACTACAACTCCCATCATGCCCACTGTTATAGTGTATACCAATGCATGATGGGGGGTGTAGTTTCCCAACAGCTGGAGGGCTGCAGTTTGTCACCCCTGCACTAGAGGAAGGCAAAACCCCCATGAGATAGAAGCCAATTGTCCTCACTTAATAGAAAAATTCCTTCCCAACTTCCAATCTGGCAATCAGAATAAATCCCTGGATCAACGACCCTCCGTCAGAATCCAAGTCACTATAACTTGTTATATTATTGTACTCTAGAAATGCATCCAGACCCTTTTGAACTCAATTAGTGAGCTCACCATGAGAAGTTCCTGTGGCAGAGGGCTCCATAGTATCACTGCTCTTACAATGCAGAATCTCTTTCTATTATGGAAAGATCACCAGAAAGAAAATGCTAAAAATATAAGAGAAGAGAATTGTCTCAGTACAAGGAAGTTAAGATCTGTGACAAAGCAAGGCAAAGTCTGTAGAAAGATAAAGAGCAATCATTTGACATAGAAATATCTCCAAGGGCATGCAGTTATGATTTCTTCTGAACTTCAGCAATGCTCCAAGTCATTCTATGCTACCAGTGTGAAATTTTACACTGCAAAGTCCATGATCAAATAAATTAAAGGGGCTTATTATAAATGAACTTTTAAGACTTGACTGTAGCTGTCTTTGCATATATAGTCCAGTAGGATAAGTGCGCTTTAGGGACACTGCAATGAATAGGGTCAAATGGAATGGAAAGAATCCTGTTAACAGAAAGAGTACCATAGCTGCCAACCATCCTGGATTCATTATGACAGGCCTGATTTGCAGGAAAAGATGTGCCATTGACTGTACCATAAAATGTACTGGGAAACCGAGAAAAAATTCTAAGTAAGGTTAAATGTAAAAAACAAAACACTTGCACCATTTTCGCGGTGATTTTGTCTTTTTGATGTTCCCTCTTTAGTATAAATGATGTGCTTTCTGCATTCTGTAGGTTGATACAATTTCAGTAAAGTATGTAGGGTTTTCATCATGTTTTATTACTTAAAAAATACAAACACTGCAGCGCCATTTTCTGCAACCAATAACTTTTGTTTTTCCACTTATGGACCTAAGTAAGGGCTCCTTTTTAATGGGCTAAAGGGTAGTTTTATTTGGTACCATTTTCGGATGCATGAATTTTTTTATCACTTTTTATTCTAATTTTTTGGGAACGTGAAATGACCAAAGAAATGCAATATTAAACGTTTAGAATTTTTTTTCATCTACAGTGTTCAGTGTGCAGGATAAATGATATTTATTTTAATAGTTAAAACTTTCCCAGATGCACGGATACCAAAAGTGTAACTTTTTCATTTTTCTTTTTAGTAAAATGGCAAAAAGGGGAATGTTTTCAACTTTTAATATTTTTTATTTTTAAAAACTTTTTTAAGTGGTATTTCAACTGTAAACCCTTCTGATTTATATACATAATGTACTATATACACATAATAATTTAGACAATCGCCTCAATGTCTAAAGGGTTAATAGAGAAGGCTCCATTCCCTGCTGTTAGCGGCAGATGTCAGCTGTAATTAACAAGCGGAACTTAAGACATATGAAGCAGATTCACTGAGTAAGCCCACTTCACAGCTCCTTACCGAAGATAGGACGTACCCATATGTTAATTGTCGGAAAGGGGTTAAAGTTTGAAAATGGCAAATTTTGGTGACATATTTTCACAAATAAACAAGGATTGTATGGACCAAAATTTCTTACTAACTTAACGCACAATGTGTCACAAGAAAATGTACTCTGAATCACATGGATAGTTAAAGGTATTAAAAAGTAATTCCCACATAAAGTGACATATGTCAGATTTCAAAAATGGGACAACTTTTTTGTACTGAAACATTTTTTCTTACAGTAAATTATTTTCTTTTAAAAAGTGGCAAATACTCTTGGAAAGAACCTTAAAATGTTTTAGTGGAGAGTCACAACTTCTACTGCCCTCCCCAGGCAGCATGCAATCAGTAAAAAACACAATTGCACCAGCACAACAATGCCATTACTAGGGTCTTTTAGGATGTATTTAATGTATTTCTATAAAATATATTGTATATCCAAAAATCCACATAAATAGTTATAAAAGACAATTCTCTATAGATGACACCTCTAAATAATTGTCATACAATTACCACAAAATACCGCTATACAAGCAGCAAGTGTTATCACCATACTGTTACTGCACAAACCTATATAATAAGTCCAATATTATCAATGATACCTCTATACAAAGACCAAATAATACCACCGCATCATGACCCCATACCATCACTACATAGTGACTAAATACTCCCACCATACTGTTCCTGAATAAAAGTCATACAACCACTGCTACCAATATTCCTGCCATACAGTGACCGTATAGGGGTAGATATCAGTTGTACACAGGCTCTGCAGACATAGAAGTGATAATAGTGCAGTTACATCCAGTAACTCACAGGTGACATCATCTCTGACTGAAGTCAATTTCCCTTTTCTTCTTCATCCATTTCAGGCCACCAAAATGACTATTTCCAGCCACAACTTGTTTCTGCAGAATATACCACATAAACATCTTAGACTTCTCACTTTTCCAGCTTATCTGGACCCATTCCCAGCCTCTGTATAAACTCTACATTGGGGGATAGGTGAAGGTGAGGGTTTATGGGGTGATAGGTGGAGGTAGGGGCTAATGGGGATAGGTGGGGGTGAGAGTTTCTATTTTGTGTTAGCATTAGGTCACATAAAATAATGCGGAGGGAGGGGAGAGATGAAGTATAGGCCACAGCTTCCAGCCAAAATCATCTGGGGATAGACGGATAATCAACCCCTTGGAGATTGTGCTGCAACTATGACTTGTACCCCCCAGGTTCATATTGTGTGGCCTAAACTTCATCTCTTGTCCCAGAAGGTCAGCCACAATCATGATCTTAAGGGAGTGCAGGAAATGGAGTATAGTACTGTCATGTTTTTTGTAGTGTTTCTATTTTACACAGGTTCCCTCCTGTGGAATACACTGGATTCGTTGGACTAAGTCAGATCAGAATTAGATCCATTTCTTCATAAACTGGCCACCATGGGCTGATGTCTAGGAGTATTTAAATAAAGTGGGTTTATTTTCAGTACTGTCTGTGGAGTTTTTGTAATTATTTTTATCCAGTGTCAGTAATGGAGGTGTCTGACAGATGCCTCTCCTTTACTATCGCTGGGGCTTGGTGCCAGCCAGCAGTGTTTGTTGTCACCCAAGGCTTAAATGGATCCCCTTTCACTATTACCCCAGTACCCAATGCACCAGGAGTAATGGGAAGAGCCAGGTAATTGTCAGAAGCAGACTCTCTTAACTGCTCTTGGTGCGGCTGCATCTGGTATCTTTAAAGTGGGAAAGGATCAATATCCATGACCTTTCCCATCCTTATAGTATTAGCCTGCAGCTGTAGGTTTTATGTTAAAAAATCAGATAAAAACTAACCCGTTTTAAAGTGGTATATTACTTCCAGTCACCGACCACTGTGTGCTGTGTATCTAACCCAGAATTACTGTAAATATCTATGTTACCCTAATTACCCTAATTTTGATAATGTTTCTGGATATTGTGGTCCACTTATTTATTTTATTATTTTGCTGCCCATGTTGGAACCTGCTCAAGCTCTATTATGTTCTATAATTGTTAATGCACATGGTGCCCAGTTTGTTCAGGAATAGCTGATGGCTTCAAGAAAGGCTTAGATAACCACTTACTACTAAATAATAATAATACTTGTGTAGCTCTATAAAAACATCTGGATCCAGTATGATGGAAATTTAGAGATCAGTAATGAAATATTCCTTTAGGGCAGATTGGTTCTTGCTTTATGAGTTCCAAAGTCTTTATCGACTTCAAAATTCCCTCTTCCCTATTCTTTGTCTGCATCTTTCCCCACCTTTGCTTGACTTGATGGACATTTTTCTTTTTTCAACCATATTTACTATGTAACCTGCCTCTTTGTATCTACTTCGTCCTTTTTCCTGCCTCCTAACATACAGAGCTGAGCAATTGTGATGAATTTTGATGGCAGTAAATAGCAGTTTGCAGCTAATACATGCAAATGCTTCCTTCTAATCCAAAATGGTGCCTTGGCCCAGCCTAGCTTTGGTCAGGTGACACAGGCATAAAATAAGACTTCTGCCCATATCTAAGGTGAATGATACACCTCCTTTAACCTGTCTAACTGGCAGGCTGCTGATTGGTTGACCAGGGTATTTTGGGTATTCTGCATTTAAAACAGTCGATTGGTTCCTCTGAAATTAGTGGGTTCATAATTTTTATTTTTAAGTTGTATTGGCGCATGTAGAGAGTGCCTGTTTGACTGCTTAGAACCAGCATACGTAGGTAGGACACAATACAATGTTAATTCTCATTTTATGAATACCCAATTGATGTAACCCTACAATAACAAGTGTTCCTCTTTTCTACATCCAAATTACTCAAAATAGAAAGATTGTAACTAGTGTTGAGCGATTATTATCGACAAAGTTGAAATCGGCACAGTTTTTATGTTGATCGAAATTTTTAGATCATGCGATAATTTAGGTTAAAATCTGTGCATCATTTTAATATCGCCCCATTTTCGGCGCTTCCTGTCATTTTTGGCGGCCGGGCAAATCAGTTTTCAGAATAGAGCGGGAAGAGTGTGGCCGTCTGACTGGGATGTGTATGGTTGGATTGGGGGAAAAAACCATGACCTCGTTTTACATAGAACGCGTTTCCTGTTACCTCAGTGTCTCTCGCTCTCAAAATAGGACTGGCTTGCCTGTGTCCAAACGTCAGCGAAATTATTTTTTTCTCACAGAGAAACCTTACTTTAGCTGTGTCCTTACAACTTAGTTAGATCAGAGATTGAAGATTTTATGTATTGGGTGGGAAAATTTTTTAAAGGAGCATTACCCTGTAAATCACGGGGGGGGGAGGGGGGGGGGGGGCCCGCGGGCGAAAACAGACAACTCTATAAAGAATACTGGTAAAGTTCCCAAGACTTGTGTAGACATTGCATGCAAAAGTTTATTATTAAGTTTTCTATTGAAAAAATTTCCTGGGTATTGGGCCCGAAATTATATTAGGATACAATCTTTTCTTAATGCAGGGCTTTTGTTAGGGTTTCAAAATCCCCTTTTATTATCATATACATTTCAGATAGGGGTTTTTTTCAATTTTGCCCATTCCGGCATTGTTGAGATAGCCACCTTGCAGTTAAATTGAATCCCGCAATTTTGTAGTCACACAGGTTGATAGGTGCCAAAAAAAACCTTTTATTATCCGAATAATTACAATTCGTGTTTTTTCATTTTTTGCATACAGCTTTTTTCATTTGGGGCCCCCTTTCACTTTTAAAAAGTGAAAACAGAAATTTTTTTAGTCACCACAGGGGAATTGAAAAGGGGCCAAAAAAAACCTTTTTATTATCCGAAAACATTTGATACGGTTTTTTCCTTTTGGCGACTAAGCTTTGTCATTGAGGACCTTGCATTAAATGTGAATAAGAATTTTGAGCACCACAGGGGGAATTGAAAGGTGCCAAAAATACCTTTTTTTATCCCAAACATTCAGATACTGTTTTTTCACTTTTGCCATCATTTGTTATTGAGGCACCTTGCATTAAATTTAATAGCAAATTTTTTAGTACCACAGGTGAATTGATAGGGGCCAAAAATACCCCTTTTTTTATCCGAATACATTACAGATACGTGTTTTTTCACTTTTGCCATCGTTTGTTATGAGACCTTGATTAATTTTAATCCCCAAAATTTGAGTTACCACAGGTGAAATTTAAAGTGCCAAAAAATACCTTTTTTATCCCCAATACATTTTAGATACTGTTTTTTCACTTTGGCGCACCGCTTTGTTATTAGACACCTTTTCATTAAATTGAATACAGCAATTTTTT
>JAODAL010060593.1:0-20813 GCA_025379985.1 Phyllomedusa bahiana | reverse complement strand
CTCGGTAAAAGGCACCACATGGGAAATTTTAACTGAAACCGGGAAAAACATAGTAAAATTTTTGGGCCACAGTATAAAAAATTTTTTTAAGGGTCTAAAACCCCCTTTTTTTCCCCCATAGAAACCCAAAAGGGAAAAAAAGTGAGTTTTAGACCTTTTGCATTTTCATACAGGGGGCCCCCTTTTTTGGGGTCTACGTTTCCCCTGTTTTGGAATGCATGTTTTCTTTTTTTGGGAAACAATATGGTAAAAAATTACAAAAAAAAATGTATATTGAAAACAGAGCACACAAAATTAACACACTGACTTAAATTTATTCTTTTTTAGTTTTGGGTCTGAGGCAGTACACTTATTTGGGGCAGTACTTTTGCATATTTGGCTACAAAATTCAGACTTGTAGGGAACCAAAGCAGGGTAGCTTCATGGAGTGAAACCTCCCCAAAAAAATGGTGTAAACGTTGTTTTAAAATTTTTTTTTCTGTCAAAATTTCAATTTTTTTAACTTGTTTAAATAGAAACCAGTTGCACAGACCTAAAATTTTTTAATGGGAATAATAAAAAAATTTTTCCTTTAAGGGGGTATGGGGCACCACAGAGGAGGGGTAACTGCATTGGGGCCCCCCTTTTTACAGTATAAGGTTTTTTTGAGGAAAGGTGCCCAACAGTTTTCTGGTTTAAACCCCTTGGGTTTTTTCTTAAAACTCCCAAGGGGAAAAATTTTAATAATATAAACCCCTCAAACCCAAATTTAAGGGGAAACCCTCAGGGGAATTTAGCCCGTTAACTTTTAAAAAGGCTCCAATCAATTTTTTTAAAAAAGGGGTCCACTAAAATGGTTTTCAAGATACAAATGGTAAATGGCCTTTGGGGGCCAAGTGCTTGACTCTATTGGGGCCTTTGGGAAATTACGAAGGCAGGGCCTGACCTGAAAAAACCACCGCAATGCAAACATATGCACAGATAAAGTAACCCAACATTTTACACATTAAAAAACCCGAGTAAACAAAACGAATTTCACCAAAATCTAGAGGGTGAGGGGACTATTAGGTTTCACTCAAAGATAAAAGGTTTTTTAAATTTTTTTTTTTTCATTTTTTGCACTGATTTTTGAGAGGATTTTTTTTTTTTTTTTTGCAGGGGGGTGATGTTTTTAAAAAAATAAGATGGGCGAATTTCTCAAAAATTGGGATTGGGTTTCACTTCGCCGAATTTTTTTCCGAAAAAAAAAAAAATTTCTTCCCCGAATTATTTTGGCTTTGAATGGCTTTAAAAAAAAGGCAGCTATTTCCAGGCTGCACAGAGCCCTGGGGGGCGTAGAACGTTGTGCCATGCTTAAATATGAAGGGGGAGTTTGGTTTTTGGTTTTTCTTTACAATGTTGTTTTTTTAGTATGCCCCGGGAAAGAGGGGGCCTCCCCCCGCAGCTCTTAAATCGTTTCCCACTAAAAAATTCCCGGGGAAAAATTAAGAGGGAAAAAACTGCCCAAAAAAAACCCCAAGCGGGAAATGTAGCCTGATAAAGGGTCTCCCGCGCAGCGGGAAAAAAAAAAAAAACCCAAGCTAAAGAGCTCAGGGGGAAACATTAGGGGACCAAGGTGGGAAAGGTAGGGGGCCCAGCCACAGCACATGAGGTCAGGCGTGGCACAAGGGGAAATTCGGGAAGGTGGCAAAACACGAGGAACCCACAAGTGGCCCCCAATGCTGGAGGGGATTTTAACGGCGGCAGCAGTATGGGGCCCGGGCCCGTGGCACAATGCCCATTCTGGAGGTGGAAAAACGGGGGAACCACAAGTGGCAAAATTTAAAATTGGGGGACCCCCTGATGGGTAAAAAACGGGGGGCCAAAAAGTATTAGAAGGGGTAAAAATGGCTTTTGGGGCCCCTTCTTTGACATTCTGGAGGGGCAAAACGGGAAACCCCACAAAATGGCACAATCACACAGTGTGGAGGCCCAGGGCGGAGCGGGTTTTGAGTAAAGGCATGGCAAAATGACTTTTCGGGAGGCGGCAAAACATTTTTAGGCCACGGGAAGGGGCACAATACAATGGGGAAAGGTCAAGCCGGCAAAAGATGAGATCGGGCATGGCAAAATTGACATTCTGGAGGGGGCCAAAAACGTTTTTAGGCCACAGAGTGGAACAATGTTTACAGTTGGGGGTTTGGGGGGCGGAAAGCATGAGATAGGCAGGGGCCAAAATTTGACTTTCGGGGGGGTGGCAAAACAGGGGGAAACCCAACGAGTGGCACAATCACACAGTGTGGGGGGTCACGAAAAAGCAGCCAGCTTTAGATAAAGGAAAAGTGGAAACCAATGACATTCGGAGGTGAAAAAACAGGGGGAAAGCCCAGAATGGCAAAAGGGGACTGAGTGCGGGGGTTCCGGGGGCCAGCAGCATGGGGTTTCGGGAGGGGCACAATGAACAGTGTGGGGGGGGCGGGAGCCCCAAAAGCAGCAGCATGGGGGTCGAGAGTGGCCCCAATGACTTTTCTGGGGGTGGCAAAACGGAGAAAAGCCACAGATTGGCACAATGACTGAGAGTGGGGGGTCCCCGGGGGGCAGCAGCAGAGGCCCAGGGCAAGGGCACAATGACACAGTTGGGGGAAACACGGCGCAGCCCACAGCAAAAATTGAGGCCCAAGGAAAATTTGGCAAAAGGGGACACATTTGTGGCGGTCAACAGCAGGCCATGAGATCGGCAGGGCAAAATGCATTCTGGAGGGGGCCCAAAAAAAGGAAAGCCACAGAGTGGCACAATGACTGAAGGGGGAGGTCAGGGCGGAAAAAGGGGCTTGAGGTAAAAAAAGGGGAAACAATGACACATTTGTGGAGGAAAAAGCAGCAGCCCACAGCAGCGCATGGGGTCAGACAGTGGCACAATGACACAGTGGGGAAATGTCAGGGAAAAAAGCAACAGCAGAAAGCAGCATAAAGGGTCATAGAGTGGCACAAAGGACAGAGTGTTGAGGTGGGGGGAAAATACCAGCCCCGGGAAAAAAGATGGTGGTAGGCAAGGGAGAAACGGGCCCGGGCAGATGTGTGGCATCAGGGGGGGGTGGGGGCATCAAAATTTAGTGGCTGAGGCGGGTATTTTAACCCCAGACTGCCCCACCTAAGGCTTTTGGTTTGTGTGGAAATCCGGGGGCCGATCCACCCCCTGATTCATTTTGAAAAAAGGGTCGGGTTTTCCCACATTTCCCTTTGGGACAAGGGGGTTCCCCTTTGGGGGTAACGATGGCCCCCGGGCCGCACTGAACACCCGCCTGATGCCACCTACGGGCCGGGCAGGCCCAGTTTTCCCCCTTGAAAAGGGGGGAAAGTTGCCCCAACAAATCCATTTGGGCCTGCCCCAGTGGGTCCAGGGGATTTTCTAATTTTAAAGGGGGGGCGAGTGCTGCCCAAAAGTGGGCCCACAACCTGTTGGTTCGGGGACTTCCCCAGGTCCTGCTGCTGTGGCGAAGGCCCCCCCTCACTGGGCGGGTGGGGAAAAGCTTTTCCATAGTGACGCAATAAAATTTGAGCAGCCAAAAATGAAGTGGTATTTGTATTGTAAAAACGTGTTTTTAAATGAATACAACAAAACGGGTTGGGGAAAAAAAACCCCACTTGGATATTAAATGAAATACCCGCGCAGTGGAGGCACACGGGATTTCAAAATCCAACCCCCCAAAAAAATTTAAATAGAACATTAAGAGAACATCTCTGGACAACGAGACCCCCCACAAAATCGTTTGTAAAAAAAAATTAAAATTCTTAAAAAAAGGTTTCACCCCGGCACACATTCCCTGAGAGCACATTTGAGGGAAAGGTAGTCCCGGGTGCCCCCCGGAAATTTTATTTTAGTCCCTTTTGACGTAAACGGGTTTCCCCCCGGGGGTTCCCCTGTTGGCTTCCCCTTTCGCACTTGTTTTCGGGCTTTTGCCCTTTTCCTCCCCAAGTGCTTTTGCCCCATGTTCCTTTGTCCCTGCAGCCTTTTATAAATCAAAAGCACACTTCGTTCACCCCGAATTTACCCCAAAGTTCGACTTCGTTCCGAACCGAAAATTTTTCCCCGGGAAATTCAAAAAACAAATTTCCCCACTTCGTTAGAATCAATTCGCCCATCTCTATTTATAAATTAAAACAAGGTTGTACAGTTTTCACTCCTTAAATGACTGAGCGTTTATTTTGGTTGACATGTTCATTTTTAACTCCTCGACCTCCAAGAGCCATAATTTTTTATTTTTCCATCTACATAGACATGTGAGAGTTTTTTTGTGGGACAAGATGTACTTTCTAATGGTGTCTTTCACCGTACCACAGAATATACTGGGAAACTGCAAAAAATTCTAAGTGGGTCAAAATGTGAAAAAAATGCACTTGTGCCATGTTTGCCGGGTTCACACTTCGGTATAAATGATGTGTTTTCTGTATTCTACAGGTTGATATGAATCTGGAAATACCAAATATGCAGGGTTTCCACTATGTTATAGTACCCTAAAAAAAAAAAAAAAAATTCTATTTTTGGAATTTGTGTTGCAGCGCCGCTTTCTGCGACCAATAACTTTTTTGCACTGCAAAAAAACATTTTGGGATAGATGTGACTTTTATGATCACTTTTATTCCAATTTTTAGGGGACCTGAAATTACCAAAAGACCCATGATATTGGCGTTTCATATTTTTGTTTCTTCTACAGTGTTAAGCGTACAGGATAAATTATGTTATATTCTAATAGATCTGACTTTTTTGGATGTGATGATATCAATTATGTGTAACTTTTTTATTTTTTATTTTTTTTATTTGTAAAATGGCAAAAAGGGGGGTGATTTGAACTTTAAATATTGTTTCTTTTACAGTTTTGAACATTTTTTTTTTTTTTTAATTAACGTTGGGTCCCCTAGGGAGCTTTACCACCAGAGTGTGCGATCATTTAAACAACCTATTGCATAATATAAACAATGAACAAGGGGGTACAAAGAGGGCGGCTTTACTACTTCCTGCCTGGGGCAGGAAGTATTAAAATGACAAACTTGGCGATGATGGAAGCCTTCACCACGCTTCCAGCTGCCATGTAAACTGATCAGGGCCACAGGGGCCCCGATCGGAGTGAGGAACGGTGTGCAGCTCTGTTTCTCATTCATTTAGATGCCGCTGCCGTGATTTCAATGGCACCTAAGGGTTAAACAGCGCAGAATGAATCCGACTCCATTCTGCACTGTTACCGGTGGGTGTTAGCTGTAATTAGCAGCCGGCACCTGTCCCTGCAAAGCCCCTAACCCCTAACCCCTAAGATTACATCCAGTGTCGTTAAGGGTTGGTCTCAAGAAACATAGTCAGCAAATTCTGCCCTCCTAAACTTTCCCACCAGGCTTTTAGATAAGATTTTGAAAAAAAAAAAAGATTCCTTATCTATACTGATGAGGTACGAAGTGCTATTTGGCAGATTTTACAGTCCTCCTCAGGCTATGAAGTCACCAAGAATCAACCTTCACATATTTTAAGAAACTCTACATAGAGAGACGCTTTGTGAATATTTTGTAGGTGGCTATTGCAAGAGTAATCTCTGTGCATGCTGTAGTGCACTATTCACTGCCTATTAAATATATTCTACCCACATAGTCCTTTTCACGTACTGAATAAACGCTTAAGAGCAATAAAACCATTCAAAGTGCATTGTCTTATATTATATAGCAAGGCATACAAGGACATCATCTTAGACGCATACATTAGTCACGGTAACCTTTAATAGCAAATTATAGAATTTTAAGGTATTTAAAAGAGTCATAGGTGATTAGAATAGCTGTTGAAAATTAGCTGGGCATACTTTTGTTACTGATTGCGTATGAAGTATACGTTTGGGTACCATGAGAAAAGGCACCCCAGTTGGTAGCCACAGCAGCCCCGCAGAGATTAGTAGAGCAGACATAGTCCTATGTTCTATTTTCTGGTGGTTAATGCTTTTCCTGTTGGACTATCATGAAAATTTTAATTCTTTTAAATTTTCTAAAACATTACATAATGAACATGAGCTTTGGCACAAAATCAAAAAAAGGGTTGTACATTGCCAGATAACATTTCATTACCTTATGACGTTTATAGTCTATATCATTGCACAATGACACACGGTATATACATCTCAGCTCATGGAAACTAAATCAAGGTAAATTAAACCAAACTGGATAAAGGTGTCACGGATGCCCCTGCGACCTCTGTCTCGGGTCGCAGGCGCGTCCGTGCTGCGGCTCCCAGCGGAGCCCCGTCCCGCATGTCAGGTTCGGGGCCCGCTCTTGTCCCAGTCACCGCCGGCGTCTACTTACCCGGCCGCGCTCCTGCTCAGTCTGTCCCAGTCTCCCGGCGCGTGGCTCCGCCCCTAGGGCGGCGCGCCGGCCGGCCTGTTTAAATTTTTAAAAGGGGGCATGCGCCGGTAATTGGGTATTGCCGAGCACTGCTCCTATTTAGGTCTGGCCTCTTCCTGCCGGCCCTCGCCGGATCCTTAGTGTGTTTTACCTCTGGAGAAAACGTTCCTAGCCTTGTCTTGTCTATCCGTGTACCGTACCCCTTGCTACTTTTATCGACCACGAATCTTGCCGCCTGCCCTGACCTTCTGCCTGTCCACGTTTACGATCCAGAGCCGCCTGTCCTGACCTTCTGCCTGTCCCCGACTACGACTTGCCTGACGAATCTGTACTACGTCTACCCTTGGCCGCCCCCGGGCAGGCAAGTCCCCCCAAAGTGGAAAAACGACCGGGTAGACTCCCGCCGCAGCAAGTCCATCCCACGTGGCGGCGGGCCCTGGTGAATACCGGGACCTACTTAGAATCTGTTCCCTGCGGGGGGCTTTCCACCATCACCTGCGGTGGTCCAGAGGATCCACTACCCATCCGTTACAGTAGGATCCGGCCATGGATCCCGCCAAGGTGTCTTTGCCAAGTGTCGCCAGTCTCACCACCGTTGTGGCTAAGCAGTCCCAACAGATCCCCGCAGCAAGGGCAACAGCTCGAGCAACTCTCCTCTCTGGTGATGCAGTTCATCGCCACTCAGCAGCGCAGTCGGCTGCAGGGGTTTTCCTCACGGGGCAGTTGCTCCAGTCGGTCCCAAGCTCCGGTTTATCCATGCCGACTAAGTTTGATGGGGATTCCAAGGTCTGCAGGGGCTTCATCACCCAGTGCTCCCTGAATGTGGAACTCATGGCGGGTCATTTCCGTCAGAAAGATCCAAGGTGGCCCTCGTGGTCCGTCTCCTCTCCGGGAAAGCCCTGGCCTGGCCAACACCTCTGTGGGACCGAGGTGCCCCAATTACGGCGATCTAGGACATTTCTACTTGAGTTCCGGAGTGTCTTCGATGAACCTGCTCGTGCATCGTCTGCCGAAATCGCCCTGTTGAAACCTGCAGAAAGGGGAAAACTCCTCCGTAGGAGACTACGCCGTGCAATTCCGCACGCTAGCATCGAGCTAGCCTGGAACGATGCAGCATTATGCGCCACATTCAAGAAAGGCCTCTCCAGCCCAATCAAGGATGCACTCGCCGCCCGGGCCCTTTCCGCCTTCTTTAAGGCAAGCTAATCCACCTGGCAACCGGATTGACATCCGATTCGCAGAAAGGCGGAGGAGCTCCCCCAAGAGAAAGGAACCAGCCGTACACGCCGTCCATCTCATTTTGTTGCACCGGTGTTTCTACGGCCTCCCCGCCTCCTTCCCAGCCAGCCGTGGAAGAGGCCATGCAAGTAGAGAGAGCCCACCTGTCTCCGCAAGAATTTAAAACCGACGGCGTAAAGAAAAACCTATGTCTCTACTGCGGCAGCCCTGATCATCTCCTCCGTTGTTCTGCTTCCCCCCACGGCGTCCGGGAGAATGGGCACACCTAGGCTACGTGGGGAAAGCATCCTAAGCATGTGGCCTCTCTCCCCGCCTGGACATTTCGGGTCCTGATCGGCACTGAAGCCGGGACCCAACTTTCAAGTTTCACATTCTTGGACCCGGTTCCGCTGGAAACTTCCTGGACGCTGCCCTGGTGTCTAAAACACTCCCTTTCCCCGTGGTTCCTGGAGAATCCTCTGTCCATTTCCTCCGTCAGTGGGGGAGATCCTCCGTGACCCAGTCCTTTTCCCGTACTGAGCCATTGTCCCTCCAAGTAGGGGCACTTCACAAAGAAAGACTTCGTTCTATGTGTTACCCCGGTCTTCTTCGCCCGCCCTTTTGGTGTCTTCCATGGCTGCAGCGCCATGCCCCTGTGCTTGACTGAAAACGGGAGGGGGTCTTGCGATGGGGTCATGAGTGTCAGTCTCGCTGTTTGGTGACACCTTGCCAGGTCCAGCCGCTTCTACGGTACCAGCTAAGCTCTAGGGGGCCCTTCCTGCGCCTTATCAGGAGTATGCTGATGTCTTCTCCGAAAAGCAGGCAAAATCGTCCTTTTTATTGTCCGATTGACCTATTGCCCGGTACCAGCTCTCCTCGGGGCAGAGTTCCCCCTTATCCGTTCCGGAGACACAAGCCATGTCCAAGTACATTAGTGAAAAATCTCCAGAAGGGGTTTATTCAGAAGTCCTCTTCTCACGCGTGGGAAGGATTCTTCTTCGTGGAAAAGAAGGACGGTACCTTGCAACCCTGCATTGATTACCGGGATCTGAATAAGATCAGGGTGAAGAATTGGTCCCCCCCCTACCGTTGATCACGGAGTTATTTGATCTTTCTGCAGGGCGCAAGGTTTTCTCCAAGTTGGATCTAAGAGGGGCCTACAATTTGGTCCGAATCCGCAAAGGGCGATAAATGGAAGACGCCTTCAACACAGGGACGGCCACTTCGAGTACCTGGTAATGCCATTCGGACTGTGTAATGCCCCCTGCCGTCTTCCAGGAGCTCGTGAATGACATTTTCAGGGATCTTCTCTACACCTGCGTAGTGGTTTTATCTGGGCGATATTTTGGTGTACTCGCCTGACCCCGAGACCCACCATTGTCATGTCCGTCAGGTTTTTGAAGGGGCTTCCGAGATAATCACCTGTATGCCAAGCTGGAGAGTGCCCTCCACCAAACCACCTTCCGTTTCTGGGTAATTATTTCTGATCAGGCCTACAATGATCCAGCAAGATGTCAGCCGTGTTGCAGTGCCCGCCCGTCGTTGCTGCCATACAGCGTTCTTGGGTTCGTAATATTATCCAATTTATCCCACTTTTCTACGCAGTGGCTCCGAAGGTCTCACTAAGAAACACGTAACCACGCAGCTGGGCCTCCGAAGTGGGAGGCATTCGCAAAGCTCAAGTCTGCCTTTACCTCAGCATCTGTCCTCTCGCGGCGGACCCCCCGAAACCCTTCCCTTGGAAGTGAGCTCGTCCGTGGGGGTGGGGCCACATACGCAAAAGGGCCCTGGGCAAGACCGTAACTGTGGCTTTTTTCCAAGAGTTCTCCCCGCCTAAGGAACTACACGATAGGCAACCGGATTGTGGCCATCAAGAGGCTTTGGAAATGGCGCTACCTATTGAGGGCTGCCCCCCATCCCGCATCTATTCGGACCCAAAACCTCATCCTCCAGACGGCTCAACGACTTAACCCACGCCAGGCTAGGTGGTCGCTCTTCTTCTCCCGGTTCGACTTTCCAAAATTTACTTCCGGCCCGGGAGAAGAACATCAAGGCGGACGCCCTTTTCCCGGCTTCTGACGTGGTGGGTGAGGAGTCTACTCCCCGAGCATATAATTCCCCCAGAATGCCTTATCTCGGCTGCTCCAGTTGACCTCCGGAAGTTCCTCCAGGGAGGACCTACGTACGCCCTGCTCTCCGCAGACGGGAATTTCCCGAAATGGGGCCCTTGCTCTTTGGTGGCCGGTTTATCCTGGGGCTCTAAGACGTTCCTTTTGATATCCCGGTTCTATTGGTGGCCAGAGCTCGTCAAGGATGTCAAGGGTTTCGTTCAGGCCTGTAACTCCTGTGCCCGCAACAATGACGCCCCGTCACAATCCGGCAGGCCTACTAAACCCCTAACCATTCGACGCAATCTTGGACCAACATTTTTCGATGGACTTTATAACCCAATCTCCCTCCTTCGGCTGGCAAAAGCGTCATTTGGGGGACTACTGATCGGTTTCCCCCAAGATGGCGCATTTTGTCCCTCTGCCGGGCCTGCCATCGGCCAACCGCCTGGCGGAGCTATTTTTCCAACATGTGTTCCGTCTGCATGGGCTCCCGCAGCAAATCGTCTCGGATCATCCAGTTTGTCTCCAAGTTCTGGCGTGCCCTGTGTTCCCGACTCCAGGTGAAGCTCGACTTCTTGTTGCTTACCACCCTCAGACGAATGGCCAGGTGGAGAGAGTAAACAGGTCTTGGGTGGTTTCTACGCCACTTCGTGTCCGCACGCCAAGACGAGGGGTCCAACTGGTTGCCAAGGGCGGAGTTCTCGGACAACTCCCGCGACTCAGAACCGCAGGGTCTCTCCCTTCTACATTGTATACGGTCTGCATCCCCGCCCACCTCTCCCTTGGCATCTCCTTCCCAGGTTCCTGCGGCAGATGCACTGGTTAGGACATAAAGACATCTGGTCCGAACCCGCCAATCTCTGCTCTGCGCTTCCGAGTGCACGAAGACCCAAGCCGACAAAGGAAGAAGTCCTCCTCCTGTCTTCTCCCAGGTGACAAGGGGGTGGTGGGCGGCCAGATATGTCCGTCTTTAAAATGCCCTCCTACAAATTGGGGGCCCGCTTCCTGGACCCTTCGGAGGGTTATCACTCGCATTAATCCGGTTTTTTACAAACTCCACTCCTCCCACCATGAGAATTCCTAACTCATTCCACGTCTCCTTTCTAAAACCCCTGGTCCTTAAAACCCTTTCTTCTGAAGTCTATCCCTCCTCCACCCATAACTGATGTTTCCAATTCTTTGAAGAAAGGGTATCTGCGTATGAGGAGAAATAGAGGGAAACGGTACTTTTGGTAGACTGGAAGGGGTTTTGGTCCTGAAAAGAGGTCTTGGGAGCCGGAGGAGGAATATCCTGAAACCGTAATCTCATCCAGAGATTTCTTCCATCCAGTAAGGAGGGGAGCCCAGGGGGGGGGGCCCAAGGGGGGTGTACTGGCACGGACGCCCCTGCGACCTCCGTCCCAAGGTCGAAAGGTGCGTCCGTTTCTGCGCTCCCAGCGGCCCGTCCCGCACGTCGGGTTCGGGGTCCGCTCTTGTCCCAGTCCCCGCCGGCGTCTACTTACCCGGCCGCGCTCCTGCTCAGTCTGTCCCAGTCTCCTGCGTTGGCTCCGCCCTAGGGTTTTCGTTTTGGCCCGGCCCTTTTTTGAAAAAATTTTAAAGGGGCAGTGCGCCGGTATATTGGGTTATTGCGGGCACTGCCCTAAATTTAGGTCTGGCCCCTTTCTGCAGGCCCCTCGCCGGGATCCTCATGTGTTTTACCTCTGGAGAAAGCGGTTCCTAGCCTTGTCTTGTCTATCCGTGTACCGTACCCCTTGCCTACGTTTATCGACCACGAAAACTTTGCCGCCTGCCCTGACCTTCTGCCTGTCCACGTTTACGATCCAGAGCCACCTTTCCTGACCTTCTGCCTGTCCCCGACTACGAGCTTGCCTGACGAATCTTTACTACGTCTACCCTTGGCCGCCCCCGCAGGCAAGCCCCGCCAGTGGAAACGACCTGGTAGACTCCCGCCGCAGCAAGTCCATTCCGCTTTGCGGCGGGCTCTGGTGAATACCGGGACCTACTTAGATTCCGTTCCCTGGCGTGGGCTTCCACCATCGCCTGCGGTGGTCCAGCGGATCCACTACCCGTCCGTTACAAAAGGATAACGTAATATTGCATCACGTTACATTATAATACACTGCATTACATAACATAAGGGGCCACAGACCACCTTCTTGTGTATCTAGCTTCTATCTACTACTAAGATCCCTTTTCTTTTCCACGTTGACCCCGAAAATGATTGCATGAAGGATGTAATCTCTGCATCCATCAGAAAGGCGTTAATAAAGCTTTCCCATATTTTAAAGAATTGTTCTGTTTGTGCTTCTTTATTGTGGAACATCGCCACTTTATCCATCATCATGTGGTTTTTCACTACCTGTACCACCATTTTCATCGATGGGACTTCTGGGTTCAGCCAATCTGTAAACAGACATCTTTTGGCTACCATCATAAGGATGTGCATAAGTTTGTTGCAGTGTTTCGTTTAGTTCCTGTTCCCCGACACTGGGAGGTTGTAAAACAGTAACTGTAAAGGGGTCACTGGGATTGAGACAGATAATTTGTTACGTAGCAACCGGGCAAGCTCAGACCAAATATTTTGAGTTTCTGGGCAAGACTAGATGCCATGTTTTAGGTCAGTAAGGGGTTCAGTAAATTTTGGGCACGCTACAATTCTACCAAGCTTTTAAGGCATACATGTCAACTCTCCCGCTTTTGGCGGGGGGGTCCTGCTAATGGGGGTCCCCCCCCGCCCTCCCGGCAGAGTTGGCATTCCTCCCGCCGCCAGCAGGCAGCGGGGATTCTTTAAATTACCGCGACGCAAGAGTAGGCGTTTAGTGCGCTTACTCTGGCGCCACCGGGGCCGCTTCTACAGGCGGGTGAAGCGGCCGCTCACCCCCCGGTGAGTCTCACTGACTTGTGTGGCCGGGGCTGCAAAAGTCAGTCAGGGAGAAGGCAGGAGGGATGGGTTTCCCTCCTCCCTCCTCCCCCTGTATGTACAGCGCCGGTGTGCGCTGTACATACACCTCAGTGTCACAGGGGGTGTGACGCGCAGCTGCACTCACCACCCCCGTGACGCTGAGGTGATCGTCTGGACGGGTTCCTGGGAGCCTGGTGAGGTGAGTAGTTTTTATTATTTTTTTTATTAGCTATGGGGGCATGCCTGGCTACTGGGGCAATACCTGGCTATGGGGACGATCCTGGCTACTGGGGGACGATGGGCCCGGCTACTGGGGATGATACTGGCTACTGGGGATGATACCTGCTACTGGGGACGTTTCCTGGTACGGGGGCAACCCCTGGCTACGGGGGCAATGCCTGTCTACGGGGGGCGATGTGTCTACGGGGGGGGATGCCTGTCAAAGGGGGGGGCGAGGGCCGGCTAGGGGGGCAATGCCTGGTACTGGGGGCAATCCCTGGCTATTTGGGGGAAAAATACCGGGCCCTACGGGGGACAATGCCTGGTTTACAACGGGGCAATGCCGGGGCTAAAAGGGGGCAATCCCTTTTTTACTCCCTGGCTACTATGGGGGGCACTCCCGGGCCCTTCTATAGGGGGTTATTACCTGGCTATTTTTAGGGGGCTACTACCTAGAAATATGGGGGGAAAATGCCTGGTTATTGGGGTCACTGCTGGTTTAATTGGGGGGAAATTCCTGACTTTTAAAGGGGCCCACTATTTCCTATAAGGGGATCACGGGAAATTAGGGGGCTACAAACCGGGCCCTTTTAAGGGCACTCCCTGGCTAGAGGGGCATTACCGGCTTTTTTCCAGAGGGGGTTATTTTATTTGGGGGTTGGAGTGGGGTGTGGTTTTCCCCGGGCGTGAAAAAACCAAAAAAAGTGGGCGGGCCTTTGAAACCCCCTTTCCCGCCCGGCGGGGCAAAAGCGCCCCCCCTTTTCTTGGGTTCTCCTGCTTTTCCATTTTAAAAATTTGGGGCCAAACTATGTTTTAAGGGTGCTTTTCACATGGGTTTTTTTTAAAAGGGGTTTTTGTGCGGAAAGGTTTCCGGCATTAGTGTATACATTTCTGAAATTCAACGGGGGTTTATTAAAAACTATATAAATACAAGAGTCGGGTTGGGACAGTTCAATGGCTTTTGAGATTACGGCAGCAAGCAAACCCACAAGAGGGAATTCAAAACTGGATTTGTCAGTAAATCAAGAAAAAAAAGCGAAAAAGCCGAAAAAAAGAAAAGTATTTTAAAGGTTTCCCAAAAATGAAAGCCCAATTTTTCACTCCCAGGATTGATGAAGGAAATTATAATTATGAGCTTTAAAAATTTGGAAAAATTGGTAATCACAGTAAAACATAAAACCCAAAGTAACCAATAAAAACATGGTACAGAACCCAAAAGAAGAAAGTATATTTTGTGGCCCCCGTGATAAAGGGACTTTATCGGTCGGGATGAATTGCAAGTAAAAAATCAAAATGATGGGGCCAACAAACAAAAAAAACCATCAAGAAAGGGCCCAAGCCCAAATTTCCCACTTAAATTCTTACAAAAAGGGGGAAAGGGGGGGGGGGAGGGGGGAAAAGGGGGGGGGGCGGGGAGGGGGGGGGGTTAGGGGTATAAGGGCCAAGATTTCCCCAAAAAGAAGAAGAAAAGAAAAAGAAAAAAAAAAAAATGGGGGGGGGGGGGGGGTTGAGGGTGGGGATTTATGATCACGGGTGCACTATTGCACCTTTTGTCCCAAAAGGGGCCCTGAAACAGGAGAACTTTTGATTTGGAGCCAGGGGGCCCATGTTCTAACCATTTTAACGGCCTGGTTTTCCTGGTGGCTAAAGGCTCCCCCATATGGTAAAAATGGGAGACTTCGTGAACCAATCCTGGGCAGAGGGGGGATCAGGTGATTTCCACCCGCCTGGGAAAAACCCGTTTTTGGGGCCCCTGCAATAAAGTTTTGAGGAGGGATTTTTTATAAGTGGAGGCCCCCAAGGGTCAAACATGAACAGTAGGGCCGCTTGGGGTTCTCGGGATAACCAACCCCCGAGATTTCCCTTGAAATCTCGTATATTGTGTCCAGAAATCCCCAAAGGGGGGGCGGGGCCCCACCATTTTATGGAGTAGGTTCCTCTAGGGTTTCCACAAACCCCAACGGGGCCCGGGAAAACCGGGGGGTCCTTTATAAAGTAAATGGGGGAACCCCTATCCATCGGGAAAAGGGATTTTGAAATCGTTTCCTGACCCTTTCGGCCCTTACAGCAGCTTTTGGGGGGGAGACAAAAGATTTATCCCACTGGGGGAGGGGGAAAAATTGGCTTTCCCGATCCTTCTCCCAGGCAGCACAGTTTGAGGGGAGCTCTAAATTGGCCCGCCAGCGGAAAGCTCGGTTTAAGTTTATGGAGATAAAATGGTCTTTGGAGGTAAATTTGTGGGAACAGTTGTTCAAATTTGGTAAGGGGTCTTTGGGCTTTGGGAAGGTGTTGCCCAGGAGGAAAAAAAGTCCCTTAAATTGGGGACATTTTTGAAAAGCGGGGAAGAAGCTTGGGGCCGTGGGCCCCAGTTGGCACCCCTGAGAGTGGAAGGAACTGACCCCCTGAAATCCCCTGTGTGAGGCGAGGGACCCAGTTTAAAAAATCCCGAAAAAGGGGGAAGGGGGAAACCCTTTTCCCGGGGAAAGGCGGGATTATTGAAAATTGGTGGGGAGTGGTGGGAGCCTATCAATTTTAAAAATTTTGGTACGTTTTGTGCAAGAAAGGATGAGGTCGGGTTTTATTTTGGGAATGTTTTGGGAAAAAGGGCCCTTTGGTTCCCTAGCCCCCAAGGGGTCCAGACCCGGGGGAAAGCGATGCAAGAGACGGGGGGATATATCATTTTGCTAGGGCCCCATCCAAATCTTTTTATCACCCCGGGAAACCCCATACCCAGCGGGCCGTGCGTATCCCGGGAGGCTAAAAAGTATTTTCTGCAGCCCGGAAACCCCCAAACCCCTTTCCCAGGGGTCTTATGTTTTTGGGCATTACGGGGAAAAAAAGGGTCTGGGGCGGGCGGGGGGCCAGAGGAAAAGATGTGAATAGGCGTTGCACCCCCGCCAGAAAGATTTTGGGAAAATATAAAAGGGGTATCGTCTGAAAACAGATACGTATGGGGGCAGGATAAACCATCTTAAAAATTTTTTTGGACTCTACCAAACCGGGAGAAATACTGCTTAGTCCACGAAGCGAGGTCCTGAGAGATTTGTTTAAATCCCCGATTAAAAAATTTGGGGGGGGGAAAAGATTCGAAATTTGTAGCGGGTTTTAATGATTGGGGTTTGGGAAACAGTCCTTAGGGGGCCACGTAAAAGGGTATTGGGAAATTTTAATCGGGGGGCTGAGGCAAAATTTTTAAACTTAATGCTTTAAGATTTGGAGACATTTATTTTAAAATTGGACCAAATCCCAAAAAATGTATAAAGGGTGGCATAAGGGGGGGAGTGATGTGACGGGGTTTTGTTTAAATACACCAGGAGGTCATTTTTCAATCCCCAAACCCTTGTATTCGGCCCCCTTAAATTTACAACTCCTGTAATGTCCGGGTTGTTACGTTATGGCGGAGAGTGGGAATTCTCCATCACCAGGACGTTCAAAAAGGGGGGGATTTGGGGTTTTTTATTTGCAAATGGGGTCGAGAGGGTTCCGTTGTCTTCGTTTCTAGAAAGTGGGAAAGGTTGTTTATGGGGCCCCCCCAGTATTTTCGAAAAAAGTTTGGTTTCCCTCCCCAGATGCCAAAGGGTTTAGCGACCAGGGATGACCAAAAAAATTCTGCCCAAAACCTTTTCGCCAAAAATTTGGGGAAAGGGCCTAAGGGGGGTTTTCTGAAATCGGGCGTTTAGGGCTATATAAAGGGGGGCTTCCAGGGTGTTGTCCCGGGCTTCTTTTGCCGGCCCCCAAAAACCAAAACCCGGTCAGGTGTACGAGATGGGGGGGCACAGAATTCCCGTTATTTGCCAATTTTTTTAGCATAAAATTTTTAAGATCAAAGTTTAATTAAAAAGATGGGGCCCATAACCCACTACAAAGGGGAAAGGGGTTTTTCCTGGGTTTTTGTATAAGGGCGGGTATGGGCCAATTTTTGCCTGGTCTGGGGAACGGGTTATCCCAGGGAAAAGGGGTTTTAAAAGGGTCGCCAGTAATAGTGGAGGTTAAATTTCCCCCCTTTAAAAATTTATAAAAATTTTTTCCCAGAATCCGTCAGGGCCCGGGCTTTTCCCACTGGGGGGGCCTAAAAACACAGACGAGAGTTCTGGGGGGGGTGGAAAGGGTACTCAAAATCAGAAAAGTCAATGTGGGATGGAGCTTAGGAAACCCCCGGAAAGGGGGGCAAGAGGTGGGGGGATTAATAGGTCGTATAGAAAAAAATGGGAAGGTTTTTTGATCTTCCTCCGTGGTATGGGGGCCCGGACGCCCTTTTAAGGGTTTTGATTTGGGGGGGGGGGGGGTTTTTAAAGCGACTTGGCCTTTTGGTTTTCTCAGAGCCCTTTTCCAGCATTTTCCCACTTTTATCGTTATTCTTTTAGTCGCTACGGCCAACCTGAAGATATCGGCCCCCCGGAAACTTCCAAACAACCGCCTGACCCTTAATCGCGCCAAAAGTTAAAATTTTTGCAGTGTGTCTGCTGCTAGGGCCCCCTTATGCTGGAGTTCTAGTTTCAGCGCCCTTTGGGCAAAGCCCCCGCTCAGTTTAGCCGCTTTTTTCTTTCTTCCCCGCGAGCCCTGCCTGATCGGGCCCCCCCCACAAAAGCAAATTGAGGCTTCCCTTTTAACTGTTGGAGGAAAATTTTGTCATTCACATTTATCCTGCCCAAAGGTTTTAAAAGTTTGAGAGACATCAGCTGACAGGGGACATCCATTAGGTGATTGTTTGTCGCCAAAGACCCGGGGGGCCTCGAGGAAAAAAGGGAGTGCAGCGAGTTGTGGGGGGCAGGGGCAAAATAGAACAATGTTCCCTACTGACGTGGCAGAGGAAACCCCAAAGGGGGGAGCGCTTAAAGGGAGACTTAAAATATATCCAAAAAGGCCCGTAAGCGTTATGGGGGGGGGAAAATAGAAAAATTAAAACCCTGACATTAAAGGGTTTTTGTAGCCCCCCAAAACATCACACAGGGTTTGGGGCAAAGTATAGGTTTTTTTTTTTTTTAAACGATTTTATGGTTGAAATAGGGCAAAAGAGGACCTGCCTGGGAAAAGTTTTCCGGCCCGGGGCTAGATTTTCATTCAATCTCCCCAAAGGAGATTGTTTCCCCTTTTCCCAAAGGGGTCGCCCCCTCCCTTAGGGTAGTGAAAAAAAACCAGCTTGACCCCGAAATTTGGGGAAAAATACATTTAAAAATGTTTAATAGGTGGCCCCCAAACCTTTTATTAAGGTTAAAAAAGGGGGGCAAGCGTTTTACATCTGACCAAACAAGCCTGAACCTGGTTTCGCCCCGAGAATTTTTGGATCGCCAAGTTACACCCCTGGATTGGACTCCCGGGGCAGTTCGCCCAAAATACCCTCAGTGTAGTATTTGTTGGTTTTATAGTGGGGCATGTCCCCTTTTTTTTAAAATTTTGGGTTTTTTGAAAGCATATATTTTTTTTTCTTTTGTTTATGAAAGTGGTTTAAAAGGGGGTGGGAAACCCCCTTTCTTTTGGGGATTAAGACCCTGTGCATTAAAGGAAGCCCCAAAAAATTTTGGGGAGCCATACCCCTTTAAAGTGGGTTTAAAAAGCCGGGGGGGGGAGGGGAAGCGGGGGAGGAGGTGAAACGGGGAAAGGGAAAAAAGAAGGCGTTTAACATTACCACAGTTTCAAAGCACCCACCAACCAGGAAGCAGGCAAAGGGGGGTTGGGAGGGCCGCTGGAACTGAAGCGGTTTACTGTAAAACGAAGGGTTCCCCAATTAAACCCCCGGGGTGACAAAGGGCCCCGTTTGGGATAAAAAAAACCCACTGGGGGTAGATGGAGACAAAAGAGGGGAAAAAACAAAACACCTAACCCCACCTGAGCTCCCCCCAAATTTTATGCAACAAACAAATATAGAAAATTTGGCCGGGTCACCCAAGGTTGGGGAAAAAACAATGTGCAACTTAACTAGGGGAGTCCCATTATTTAAAGGGGGAAAGAAAGAAAGAAGGGGGGGGGCCTTTGGTTACTAAAGAAAAGGCATCAATTAAACAGCGGGCCAAACACTTTTGGGGGGTTTTTTTAACCCAAAAATGGTCAAAAGGCAGGGCCCTTTAAAGTTGAGTTTAAAGGATACACTCAGGAGTCTTCAGGGGGATTGGGGGGTAGTAGAAGAAGCAGGTTTTGGTAGCCCCCGGCGTTTTGTTTCTTTTCCCAAAGAGGGGAAAGGTGCGGAGATCTGGGGGGTTCTCGGGGGTTGGATTTTTGGTTTTAGGAGTCCCGGGAGGGCCCCAAAGGGGGAGGACGATCTCAGGAAAGTGCAGCCCGGAAGTACTAAGGAATATTTGTCCCGGGGACGGATGGTGAACGAGTTTTCTTTTCCACGTAGAAGGGGGGCGAAGGGGTTGCCCCGCGTAGGGGATTTTTTCGCTCCCGAAGGACTGCCCAAGGGGGTTTTTTTTGAGCTGGGCCCCTTTGGGGAAAGGGGGGGGCTTTTAAGGGGGATTTGAAGAAGAAGGGATGGGGAAAGTTTCCCGTAGTTTGACCCTTTTGCTTTTGCGCGCCAACGCGTTTAAATGTCGTCCTTCATATGAGTGCTAAAAAACATTTTTGCACCAAAAAAAAACCCCCAAAAGTGAAAGCACCCTTTAAGGCTATGTTTAACAGGAAAATTAAAACCGTGTGGGCAGGGGCGGGGCGGGGGAAGGGGGGCCGGCCCTCCCGGCCCCTTGACTTTTCCTTTTCCAGCGGAGGTTTACGCCTTTGGGAAATTCCCCCGTCAATTATCTCCCCCCCCCCGGGAGGGTTTTGCTGAGCGGGGGGAAAAGGGGGGCGTTAAACCATAGTTTCCCAAAGGGAACTGTGGATTTTCCGTAAGATGGGACCCTTTTTTCCAGCCCTAAATTTTTACACCTTCCCCCGGGGGTAATTTTCGGACTGAAATACGTCCCCCCAAATTTTTAAACCTTGTGAAAAAAGGCCCAAGTTTCCCGGTTAAAAGCGTATGCCCCACCCGGGGAAAAAGGGGCAAAGGTAGCCCACATAGAGCTACACCTGCTCTATTAATCTATGGGGCTACCTTTTCTCATGGTTTCCCAAAGAATACCTCAAATGTATTTTTTTTAACATAGAAACCCGCACTTTAAGGTTTTACTATACTATAGTATATAGTATACAGTATAGTAAGGTTATACTATAATTTTGGGTCATGCAGCCTACACAAGTTGGAAAAGGCTTGCTTAAGGAAGCTCAGCAATCATACTCATAGGGTGTGGTTTTTTCACCTGCATTAGCAATTTATGAAGGGGGAAACAAAATTTTGGAAAAGCAAATCATATTTTTACAGTTTTGGCCAAAAGTGCAAAACCAAGAACTGGCTAAGCGATTCTAAGCATTGGGAAATAGGGCCAAAAACTCACTCTACATCATAACTTCCTGGCTGTATAATAGAGAATAAAAGATGTGTGAATATTGCGTAAGAATTTTCCCGAAAATCGTAATCGTTAATCACTGTAGTGATCCAGCTCATAATACTAAAGGTGCTTTACAATATGGAATAATATCTTGATAGACAGATTTCCCAGCTTAAGGGGTAAAAAAAATATTTAAAAAAATGACCAACAAGAAGCTTTTTCCATTAGAAGTTGTAAATATTGCCTCCCAAGAATTAACCTACATACACTACCAACAAAACGTTAGGGATATTTGGCTTTTGGTTGAAATTTCAGGATGAACATAACAGTTCTTGAAAAATTTTTAAAATGCATAAAGAGGCATCCTTAACTTTTGAATGCACTGTCAAATTGTTTAATGTTTTAGTACTTTTTGTGCAACTTCGAACTTAAAAAAGGAGCTTATGGGTTCACCCCGGTGTTTTTATATGAATCACCCAATATATTATGGGTCAATTTGAATTAGGATTAAAAAAATCCCCCCCCCCATCTTGCTGTTCACATTTTGTATGGAGACCAAAACCAACCTTACAAATGAGCAACAGTACCTCGCCTTGCGGGCTTAATAGGATGCTTTCAGCGGAATGGCCACTGAGCTTTGAGGTCCAGAGTGTCATCCAAGATGCAACA
>JAODAL010060592.1:0-20813 GCA_025379985.1 Phyllomedusa bahiana | reverse complement strand
GTAAATGGCATTGCGCTGCTGCCACAATCGTGGGATGGGGAGGGTGGAATTCCCGCGTGTTCCCCCCCGTCAAAAATGAGATGTTGAAGGGAAGCCGAGCTGAGCTGCAACGCGCCAGGCGGGGAAGCGGGGGTGCAACGGCGGGAAAGTGCGAACTTCCCTTTCGAGCCTTCCTAGCAGGCGCCCCCAGACCGTTTTTTTTAGCTCTTTAGAAATTTTGGACGAAAAGGTTCATGAATGTCCCAGGCAAGGGATGTGCCCAGCCAAACGTTTTTAGGGCGGCCAGCAATTTCCCCCGTTATCGCACCCCACCTTGCCTGGCACATGGTTTTGTCACCCACCCAGCCCCTCGGTTCGTTACGGAGAGCCATCCACAGTCCTGTTTTTTTTGGTGGCGGTCTACAAGAAGATTAATTTCAACAGGCCTTTTTTTTGGGCACGTGATCCACCAAGAACCTTGGGGGAAAAAAAACCCTGCCCACCCCCTGCGTTTTGAAGAGCGTGCGCTGGCTGAAAGCCACGTCCCCCCAGAGACTCCACCCAGCTCCCCCCGTGAGCTGTCACAGAGTTTATAGACCCTTGGCCTGCTTTACTAGTCCATTTGTCGGTGGTCAGATGGACTATTCCTGCCACGATGCAGCCCCACGCGCTTGAAATTTTAGTGACACGTGGTGGCCAGGGCAGGGACGGTTTTTGGCAAAAAAGTGCCTGCTCGGCATTGGTATTGGGGGCGGGAAAAAGGCCTGAGTGGCAAAAACCTCTGTGTCCCCAGGCGGAAAGGAAATTTTCCCAAACCCCAAAAGTTGGAAAATCCCGCTTTCAGGTTTTTGGCTTTGGGAGGGTTTGGTTTTACAGTTTTTTCTTTGTCCCAAACTGGAAGACAGAAGGCTGGGTGCTGGCCCGTGTACGGAGTGCAGGTCATAAAAAATGGAGGGGGAAAAGGGGGTGGATGGGTCTTGGTGGTCTGGTGGTACTCGGGCGACGGTGGGGTGAAGTGGGGTGACCCCTGATATGACTTGGAGAAGGGGCAGCGGAGGAACGTTGGTGGTGGGGGGAGGAGGAGGGGGGGGAAGGGGGGGTTTGACAGGGGTTTGGGAGGCCGGCGTCGGTCGGCCTTTTTTTGGCCAAGTATTGCCTCCATTTCAACTCTTGCATTCGCTGCAGTGACTAGAATGTTGGTGGTGGTAACCCCTTAGGTTCTTGCCTCTACTTATGCGTTTACGGCAAAGGCGGCTTGAATCGCGGGGGTGAATCGAGGCTTGTAAAGAAGGCACAGGCTTGAGTGGTCCGGCCCTTTTTGACCGTTAAGCGAGGAGCGGGGTTTCGCTGACCATGGCTGGGGGGAATCATATCAGCGGATTCCGAGCCTTCTCCTTTTTGAGGCGGAACCCATATAAAACCTCCCCCATGTTTCCTCTTCGCCCAGGGATGAAGCGTGCAAGCAAATTTGCTGAAAAAGCCACGTTGGATCCGAAAGTCATATATCATCACAACCAAAGGTGACTTCGTGTTGACATTCTGCATCCGGAGCTGCGGGCTAAAAAGAAAGGGGGCACGCAAGGGGGTTGCCGACCCCCGGGGATTTTTTCCGATTGCCGGCTTCCTTTCCCCCTCTGATGGCATCAGTAACTCGGCGTCAGGCAGAAAAAAATACCCTTTTTGGCCTCTTGATCTTTTAAAGCCTTCTGACCCCAACCGCATTTTTTCATAAAAGAGGTCTTCAGAAAAGGGATTACCCACAGTGGTGGGTAAGAGTTGACATTTGGGGGTGTTTCATGTTGGACAGTGTGAGATGTGATGACAAATTTTGGGGCCCGTGACTGGAGGAGGGAGGAAAGGGGATGTGGATGCGGGTTGCATTAACCACTGAAGGACAGTTTGGCGCTGTTCGTTACTGAGATTCAAGGGCCCTGCCCCAGGATGAAGGCTGACGGTCCTTAACGACAACCCGTGGCATGCGTGTTGTCGCCAGCACTGGAGGGCACCTTCTCTCTTACCTCTACCTCCATGTCCTACCCCCCTCTTTGCTGGGCTTACCACGGGAATTTTGCTCATGTTCAAAAATTAAAAATTGGAAGGTATGGAAGAGTTTTTGGGAAAACTCTTATTAAAAGACGCAAATCAAGCTATTCTCAAATCCTAAATAAAAAAAATTGGGATTTAAATTTTAAATGCAAAGTGATCTATCAAAAAGCTTGCTGACCAAAAGTGGGGAAAAAAACACTTTTTGAAATGTATACGGGTATAAAAGGTTTTTTTTTGGGCCCTTTCAATTCACCTGTGTGACTACAAAAATTTCGTATTCAAAATTAATCCCCAAAATGATTATAACAAGTAGCCCGCGCCAAAGTGAAAAAAAAAAGGTATCTTATGTATTTGGATAATTTAAAAGGTATTTTTTGGACCTATCAATTCACCTGTGGTGACTACAAAATTGCTGTATTCAAATTTAACTGCAAAGTAGACTTCAAAAAAGCTGGCCTGCGCCAAAAGTGAAAAAACAGTATCTTAATTATTTGGATAATAAAAGGGATTTTTTGGGACCTATAAATTTACTGTGGTGGTACAAAATTGCTGTATTCAAAAATTTTAAATGCAAAGTAGATCTATCAACAAAACTGGCTGCGCCAAGTGGAAAAAACACGTATTGAAATGTATTCGGGTAAATAAAAGGTAAATTTTTTGGAAAATTTCAATTCACCCGTGGTGACTACAAAATTGCTGTATTACATTTAAGTGCAAGGTGCCTCAAAGAACAAAGCTGTAGTGCGCCAAAGTGAAAAAAAAAAACTTTCTGTAATGTATTTGGGGTAATAAATGGTATTTTTTGGAACCTATCACTTCACCCGTGGTAACTACAATATTGCTGGTTCAAAAATTTAATGCAAGGTGGCTCTATAAAAAATCTGGACTGGGCAAAATGCAAAAAACAGTATCTGTTTTGTTTCGGATAATAAAAGGGATTTTGGCACCCATCAATTCACCCGTGGTGACTACAAAAATTGCTGTATTCAAAATTTAAATGCAAAGTAGTCTTCAAATAGCTGGCCTGCGCCAAAAATGAAAAAACAGATCTGAAATGTATTAGATAATAAAAAATATTTTTGGCACCTTTCAAATTTACTGTGGTGACTACAAATTGCTGTATTTAAATTTAACTGCAAAGTAGATCTATCAAAAAAGCTGGCCCGCGCCAAAGGAAAAAAAAAACGTATCTGAAATTATTCCCGATAATAAAAGGTATTTTTTGGGACCTTTCAATTTACCGTGGTGACTACCAAAAAAGCGTATTCAATTTAAATGCAAGGGGCCCCAATGAACAAAGCTGTAGTGCGCCAAAGTGAAAAAAAACGTATCGTAATTGCTGGATTCTAATTTAACTGCAAGGTGGCTATATCAACAAAGCTGGAAAGGGGGAAAATTGCAAAAGAACACTTTGAAATAATAAAAGTGGAGTTTTGACCAAAACAGAGATGCAGTTACAGAAATGATGTGTATCTAATATAAGTTCAGGCTGCCCAATATCCCGGAAAATTTTTAAAAGAAAATGTTAAAATAAAGCTATTGCAGTGCAATGTCTACACTAAATTTGGTGAACTTTATCCCGTATTTTTTAGAGCTTGTTGTGTTCGCCCGGGCCCTCCCCCCCCCCCCGCTCTCCCCGGCTTTACAGTGGGAGAAGTCCCTTTAAAATTCTTACCTAACTACATCAAATTCCCAAACTTGATCTAATATTTGTAAGGATAATGTAAAGATCACGCTTTTTCTGTGAAAAAATAGAATAATTTTGTGAGCTGTTTGAACACAGGGGAGGCGCACGTCCTACTGCTATGGACTCTGAGAGACATGATCTGAACAGGAAGGGCTGTTCTATGTAAAAATAGGTATGTGCTTTTTCAACCAATCGCAACCATACCATCCCATTATGACGTCGCACACAATTCACCCTGCTCTTTTGTAAGCTGATTTGCTGGCGCCAAAATGACAGAAAGTGCCGAAAATGGGGATATTAAAAGATGATGCACAGATTTTAACCTAAAAATTTCGCATGTCTAAAAATTTTTGATCAACATAAAAAAGTTTCGATTTCAACTTTTCGAAATAATCGCTCAGCACTTCAAAGTCCCCGTGAAAATAAAATGGGGTTGAAAGACTCCTTTTTTATGGACTTTTTAATCTGGCATCATGCAGGGTTTGGGGCTCATGCTGTGGCCCAGGACAGGTATATTCAATGTCCAGTTGAAACTAAAATGGTGGTTCAAAGACTCCTTTTTCCGGTACTTTTTAATCTGGGGTCATGCAGGTTTGGGGCTCATGCTGTGGCCCAGGACAGGTATAGTCAATGTCCAGTGAAACTAAAATGGTGGTTCAAAGACTCCTTTTTCCGGCACTTTTTAATCTGGGGTCATGCAGGTTTGGGGCTCATGCTGTGGCCCAGGACAGGTATAGTCAATGTCCAGTGAAACTAAAATGGTGGTTCAAAGACTCCTTCCTCCAGCACTTTTTAAATCTGGGGGTCATGCAGGTTTGGGGCTCATGCTGTGGCCCAGGACAGGTATAGTCAATGTCCAGTGAAACTAAAATGGTGGTTGAAAGACTCCTTTTTCCGGCACTTTTTAATCTGTGGGTCAGACAGGTTTAATGGTCATTCTGCGGTACAGGACAGATATAGTCAATGTCCAGTTCAACTAAAATGGTGGTTCAAAGACTCCTTTTTCCGGCACTTTTTAATCTGTGGGTCAGACAGGTTTAATGGTCATACTGTGGTACAGGACAGGTATAGTCAATGTCCAGTGAAACTAAAATGGTGGTTCAAAGACTCCTTTTCCCAGCACTTTTTAATCTGTGGGTCAGACAGGTTTAATGGTCATACTGCGGTACAGGACAGATATAGTCAATGTCCAGTTCAACTAAAATGGTGGTTGAAAGACTTCTTTTTCCGGCACTTTTTAAATCTGGAGGTCATGCAGGTCTGGGGCTCATGCTGCATTCCAGGACAGGGATATTCAATGTCCAGTTCAAGTAAACTGATGGTTCAAATCATACTGCCTTCTTGCACTTTTTAATTTGTGGGTGATGCAGGTTTAAGGGTCAGGCTGTGGTACAAGACAGGGATAGTGAATGGTCTGTGACTTTTTTTCTGTGGCTTTTATAACCTAAGTGTGTTGCCTAAGATGTAGCACGTATCCATTTGACTGTTGTGGATGTTAATTCCACCTTCTTCAGCCCTGTTTGGGTGTAATAATGAAGATGTTGTTCCTCTCTCATAGACTTTAATGGTCATCGGACATAATCTATTATCGACTATCGGAAATCGTCTTGATAATTGCCGATATCGACTATCGACCATAGTTAACGTAATCGCTCATCACTATTAGTGACTTTAAACAAGAAGTGGACAATCTTAGGGAAAGATTTAAAGAAAGGGGGTATCCAGGATCTATACTTACAGAAGCATATAAACATGATCTGGAACTTGATCGGAATGAACTGCTGGAACCTAGAAAAAGGGAAGGATTTAATTAAACCAGAATAATATCGACATTTGATGTAGCAGCCAATCAAGGATATCTTGAAGATATTTTGGCCAATCCCGGAGCAGGACCCAATTATTGCAGAATTTATTGACGCTCATCCGACTATTACATATAGGAGGGAGAAAAACTTGAGAGATAGGCTTGTGCATAGCCATTATGTTCCACCATGACCTATGGATAACTGGTTAATTAGCAAAATTCAGGGGACGTTTAGATGCGGAAATTGTAAGGCATGTAATTTCGTCCAAGTCACAAAAGGGTTTAAGGATTACAGAACAAATAGATTTTACAAATCGTTATCCTTTGCGAACTGTAGTACAAAAGGAGTAATCTACCAATTTACATGTCCCTGTGCTATGACATATGTGGGTAAAACATCAAGAGAGTTTAGACGAAGGATTTTAGAACATATCGGAGATATTGAACATAGGCGGGATACATCAATTGTCCGACATATGGTGGAGATACATGGGGGGAGGTCTAGGTTGGTACCAGAAAGGGAGACTATGAAAATAAAATCCTTCAAAGAGAGACAATTTGGATATATACGTTAAGGACATTGCAACCACTGGGTCTAAATGAAATGATTTCATTCACTCAATTTATTTAAATAATATGTTATCATATAAAATATTTTTTTCCCTGTACCCTAGTTATATTTAATTAATTAGTATTTGTAGTGCTGTGTAGAATAGGTTTGGCTATATATAGATTATATTAAATTTGGGTATGTATGAGAGACAATGAGACTGGTTTATAGGATGATTTTCCTTTCTCAGCCTATAGTATTATGTAGATCACTGGTTTGTCTATTAATATACATCCCCATTGACAACCCTATGTCTCCTTCTGCCTCTCAGTTTCTTTCACTAACATCTTCCCTTGGCCTCTTGAAATTTACAGACTCCCACCCACAAGGATGGGCATTCTCTTGATTTGGTCTTCCATAGTCTCTCATCAATTTCTAACCTCACTAATTTTCCTTACGCGCTCTTTGACCACAACCTTATCTCCTTCACTATCACCAATTCTCAGCCTTCTTTGGACACACCTGGCCATCACCCATCCAGAAACATACACTCCATGAATACTAAGGAACTTATAGACACCATACAGTCCTCACTGCCCCAATCTCCTCCATCTCCTGTTCTAACCTGGCTGTCAAACGTTACAATGAGACTCTCTCAACAATCCTGGACATATTGGCACCACTCACACACCGCACCACCAGAGTCAGATTCCGGCAGCCTTAGCACACGCTCAGACTCACTTTCTGCAGCAATATTCCAGGTGTGCTGAGCATCTGTGGAGAAAGTCAAAGCTGCCTACAGACTTTCTCAACTACAAATTCATGCTCAGGACTTACCACACTGTCCTTCACTGCGCCAAACAAAAATATTTCACCTCCCTCATCCCACAACCCAAAATGCCTGTTTGATAGTTTCCACTCCCTCCTATGGCCTAAAGCTCAGTCCCCGGTCACTGATCTTTATGTTGAAGACCTGGCCACTCACTTCAAATACATAATCAACAGTATCTGGCAAAACATTGCATCTCAATCCTCAAGTAACACCCATCTATTGCACGTCCTCTATTAATACCCCTTCCCTCCCCGCTGCATGTCCTCTAGTCTGCTCTCAGCCCTTGACCCAACGACAGAGGAAGAATTATCCAGTCTTCTCCTGTCTGCCTGCCCCGCCACCTGCTCTGGTTACCCCATTCTCTCCCACCTTGTCCTGTCCGTTTCTCCAGCTATAATCTTTCACCTTACTGCAATCTTCAACCTCTCTCTCTCCACTGGTATCATTCCATCTTCCTTTAGACATGCCATCATAACTCTTTTACTAAAAAAGCCCGCTCTGGACCCATCCTGCGCTGCCAATTACCGACCAGTCTCTAACCTTCCCTTTATCTCTAAAATCCTGGAACGCTTGGTCTACTCTCGCCTAATCCGCTATCTCTCTGCTAACTCTCTTCTCGATCCTCTACAATCAGGTTTCCACACCCTTCACTCAACAGAAACTGCTCTAGTTAAAGTCTCTAATGATTTTCTCATGGCTAAATCACAGGACAACTACTCATTGTTGCTTCTTCTGGATCTCTCTGCAGCGTTTGACACTGTGGATCCCCATCTTCTCCTCAGCATGCTCAGTTCAATTGGCCTACAGGGCACCACGCTCTCTTGGTTCTTATCCTACCTCTCTGACAGCTCCTTCAGTGTCTCATCTTCCGGTTCTACCTCCTCTACTCTTCCTCTTGCTGTTGAGATTCCTCAGGGATCGGTCCCAGGATCTGTCCTTTTTTCACTCCACACAGCCCCCTTGGACAAACCATCAGCAGATTTGGCTTCCAGTACCATCTCTATGCTGATGACACTCAACTATACACCTCCACCCGTGACAGCACTCCTGTCCTTCTAAAAAACACCAGTGACTCTCTGTCCGCTGTCTCGGACATAATGTCCTCTCTCAATCTGAAACTAAACCTCACTAAAACCGAACTTCTTGTCTTTCTGCCATATTCTAACCAAGCCCACCCTGTAAATTCTGTCTCAGAGTGTGGCAACACCATAACTCCTAGGCAACAGGCCCGCTGTCTTGGGGTTATACTAGATTCTGATCTGTCTTTCACCCCTTATATCCAATCCCTTGCCTGCTCCTGTCAACTGCATCTCAAGAACATCTCCAAAATCCATCCTTTTCTCACTGTGGAAACAACTCAAACCCTCATTGTTGCTCTTATTCATTCTTGTCTACTGCAACTCCTTACTTATCGGTCTCCCTCTCTACAAGCTCTCCCCTCTCCAATCTGTCCTGAATGCAGCAGCCAGGCTTGTCTTTTTTTCCAGCCGCTAAACTGATACCTCTACCCTGTGTCAATCACTGCCCATCCAGTACAGAATACAACATAAACTCATCACTCTCAGCCGTAAAGCTCTCCAGAGTGCTACACCCCCCTACATCTCCTCCCTCATCTCTGTCTACCACCCTACCCGGTTTCTCCTCTCTGGGGATGATATCAGATTACATTCCTCAATCCTCCGAACCTCCCATGCCCGTCTCAAAGATTTCACACGTGCTGCACCAGTTTTCTGAAACATGCTACCGTGGGCGATCAGGCACACTAACAACCCTCATAGTTTTAAGAGGGCCCTGAGAACAAATCTTCTCAGTCTGGCCTACCAAGATCCCTAATTGCTAACCCCCACCTGCTATCAAACTCATCTGTCACTCCCAACACTAGGTCACTCGCAGGCACTTCTCTGTATATATATGTAATGTTAGAGTGGCAGGTTCACCCAACTTTTATGTAAACCACCTCCTATTTATGTAACATGGCTGGACCATTGTAAACTGAGCATTTCTTAACCCTTCGTCTCACCCATACACCATAATAGATTGTAAGCTCCCGCGAGCAGTGCCCTCACACCTTGTGTCTCATCTGCAAGTACTTTTACTGTGTAATGTCTGTAAATTGTAAAGTGCTGCAGAATATTTTGGCACTAAATAAATAAAGATTATTATTATTATTATTATTATTATTATTATTATTATTATTATTATATGGAAAGGTAATATCTTGAGATCTTGGTAAGTGTAACAGTTGGCGGTAGTTGATCCGCTGGGCCATCACAAGCAATGGTGAAAGCCCACGCCAGGGAGCGGAGTCTAAGTAGAACCCGGTTTTCATCAAAGCCCATTGCAAAGCGGGATGGACTTGCTGTGGCAGGAAACTACCGGGTCGCTTCCACTGGCGGGACTTGCTTGCGGTGCTAGCCAAGGGTGAGCGTGGTACATAATCGTGAGACATAGGCATAGTTGAGGACAGGCAGAAGATCAGTACAGGCGGCAGAGGTTCATGGTCGAGGGATGGAAGCAAGGCGGTACAGTACACGGAAGAGTCAATAACGGCACAAGGAAGGATTTCTCGATAGGCGATGAGGCACTAAACATCCGGCAGGGGACTGCCGGAGGAGGGGCCAGTATATAGGGTCAGCGACTGGCAACCACCAACTATCGGTTCGCTGGCCCTTTAAATTTGAGGAAGCCAGTGTGCGCGCGCCCTAGAGAGCGGGGCACGCACGCGCCAGCGGGCACAGACAGCGAGTCAGGAGCGCGGTCAGGTGAGTACCCTCGCCCCGGGGAGCCGACAGAGGAATGGACGTGCCCGCAGCCTGACCCACGGGCTGTGGCGCGGTCCGTGACAGTACCCCCCCATTTGGCCTCCCCCTCTTCCAAGTTGGAACCCCAGTGAGTTACTTCCCCTGACGTCCAGTCTAGCGTAGGAGAGTGGAGTCGCAGCCATGGGAGTCCTAGCAGAATCGCCGGTGGGAGCGTGGCAACACATAAAAGGGGATTTTCTCCTTATGCAGAACCCCAACATGATGAGACAATGGCTTGGTGATGTACCGTATTACGTCACTTAGGAGCTCTCCGCTGACTGAGGAGATTACCGGCGGCTTTGTCAGGCAGACTACTGGAAGGCAATACCGTTGTACGAGGGAGTAGTGAATAAGGTTCCCAGCTGAGCCGGAGTCCAGAAAGGCTGGGACCTGAAACGCGAGTCCAGCATCAGTCTCGATCCGTAACGGCATCATCAGGCGTGGAGAAGAGGAACTTGCGACTAGGGACGCCTCTGCCATGAATCCTAGGTGCGTGAGTTTCCCGGACGCTTGGGACGCTGAGGACAATTCCTCCGAAAATGTTCTGGACTACCACTATATAAACATAAATTCTGACGTCGGGCCAATTCTTGCTCGGAAAGTTGAACCCAGTCGACCTGCATAGGTTCCTCACTGGAAGACGGTGATGGTAGTAGGGATGGCCTCTGGAGTACTGGAGCCAGGCGAGGAAACCGGCGGGGACGGACCACCTCACGTTCTTGCCATAGCTCTTCTCTCCTTTCAGCGAAACGCACGTCTATGCGAGTAGCCAACTGGATTAACTCACTGAGAGAGGAAGGGATATCTCTGGCGGTCAGCACGTCCTTAACCCTACTGGAGAGGCCCTTTTTTAAGGTGGCGCACAGGGCGGCCTCATTTCAGATTAGCTCTGAGGCTAAGGTGCTGAACTGCACAGCGTAGTCTCCCACAGACGAATCCCCCTGGCTCAGGTTTAGGAGGGCCGTTTCAGCGGAGGAGGCTCGAGCTGTTTCCTCAAATACACCACGGAATTTCTGAAGGAACGACCGTAGATCCGCCGTCACCGGATCGTTCCTATCCCACAGAGGTGTGGCCCATGCCAAGGCCTTCCCGGAAAGCAAACTGACCACGAACGCCACCTTCAAACGCTCCATGGAGAAATGTTGAGCCATCAATTCTATGTGCATGGAGCACTGGGTGATGAAACCACAGCATTGCTTGGAATACCCCTCAAACTTTGAAGGTAGCGGCAACCAGAGCTTGGGACCCATAGTCGCAGGTAGAGCAGCTGGAGACAGTGTAGCCACGGGAGAGGATGGTGGCTGATGTTGATTCGCCAGGAGTTGCTGCAGCATGGCGGATAGCTGGTCCAACTGTTGCCCTTGTTGTGCAATCTGTCACGACTGCTGCGAAACGACAACTACAAGGTCCGCTTTACCAGGCAGAGGCACTTTGGCGGGATCTATGACCGGATCTTACTGTAACAGTTGGCAGTAGTGGATCCGCTGGGTCACCACAAGCGATGGTGAAAGCCAACGCCAGGGAGCGGAGTTCAAGTAGAACCCGGTTTTCACCAGAGCCCACCGCAAAGCGGGATGGACTTGCTGCGGCGGTAAACTACCAGGTCGCTTCCACTGGCGGGACTTGCTTGCAGTGGTAGCCAAGGGTTAGCGTGGTACAGAATCGTGAGACGTATGCGTAGTCGAGGACAGACAGAAGGCCAGGAAAGGCGGCAAAGGTTCGTGGTCGAGGGACGAAAGCAAGGCGGTACGGTACACGGAACAGACAATCACGGTACAAGGAACGCTTTCTCGATAGGCTATGAGGCACTAAAGATCCGACAGGGGACTACCGGAGGAGGGGCCATTATATAGGGTCAGCGGCCGGCAACCACCAATTATCGGCGCGCTGACCCTTTAAATTTGAGGAAGCCAGTGCGCGCCCTAGAGAGCGGGGATGCACGCATCAGCGGCCACCACCAAGCAGCGAGTCAGCAGCGCGGTCAGGAGAGGACCCGCACCCACGGAACGACTGGGCCCACGGCCCGGCACACGCACCACGGGACCACCCGCCCCCGGCACTAGGGAGCTGGCAGGGGAACGGACATGCCCGCAGCCTGACCCAAGGGCTGTGGCGCGGTCCATGACAGTAGGGTTAACATTGTCTAGGGATGTCTGTTATTTGCTCCTTTTACGATGCATATGTGCCTTAGATAACATGCTCCATTCCCCTTATAAGTTTGGTTGCTCGTCTTTGTACTCTCTCTAGCTCCATTACATCTCTTCTATAAACTGGGGCCCAGAACTGAACAGCATATTGTAAGTGAGGGCGCACCAATGCTTTGTACAGCGGTAGGATTACATCCTTGTCCCGCGAGTCCATGCCTCTTTTAATACACGCCAATATCTTACTTGCCCTAGAGGCAGCTGATTGACATTGCATGCTGTTCTGTAGTCTATGATCTACACGAACGCCCAGATCTTTCTCAACAAGCGATACTCCAAGTTTTTCTCCCCCTAGGACATATGATGCCTGTAGATTATTTCTACCCAGGTGCAGAACCTTACATTTATCAACATTGAACTCCATTTGCCAAGTGGATGCCCAAGCACTCAGTGTGTCCAGGTCTGCTTGCAATTTATGAGCATCTTCCATAGATTGCACTACCCTGCATAGCTTGGTGTCATCTGCAAAAATCGAAACAGTGCTATTGATCCCTTCCACTATATTGTTAATAAATACATTAAATAAGAGATGACCCAATACTGAGCCCTACGGCACACCACTCACAACCGGGGACCACTCAGAGTAGGAGTCATTTACCACCACTCTCTGAGTACGATCCAGCAGCCAGTTTTTAATACAATTACACACCGTTATCTCTAACCCAATGGATTCTAGTTTACCTAACAAACGCTTATGCGGGACAGTGTCAAACGCCTTTGCAAAGTCTAAAAACACAATATCCACAGCTGTCCCGCTATCCAGACTTCTACTCACCTCTTCATAAAAACAGATCAGATTGGTCTGACAGCTTCTGTCCTAGGTAAATCCATGCTGGCAATCACTAATAATATTGTGTTTGTCAACATACTCCTGTATATAGTCCCTTATGAGCCCCTCAAACATTTTTCCCACAACAGATGTTAAACTTACTGGTCTATAATTACCTGGGCAAGACTTGGAACCTTTTTTAAAGATGGGAACTACATTTGCCTTGCGCCAGTCTCCTGCTACTATACCAGTCACCAGGGAATCTCTAAATATCATGTACAGGGGCACACCGATAACCGAGCTAAGCTCTTTAAGAACTCTTGGGTGAATGCCATCAGGGCCTGGAGCCTTGGTCACATTCAGTTTATTTAACTTGGCTTTGACTTTTTCTACACTGGGCCAATTAATTATAGCAAATGATTTATTAACAGTACTGGCACCACTGATATCTGCACTTGGCCCACCCCCATCAACTACTATCTCATTGGTAGTATATACTGAGCTGAAGAACCTATTTAGTACCTCTGCCTTCTCTTGGTCACCAGTGACCAGCTCCCCATCACAGGTTTTTAAGGGTCCTACTTGCTCTGACTTTGGCTTTTTGGCATTTATATGCTTAAAGAATTTCTTGGGGTTAGTCTTGCTGTCCTTGGCCACCTGCCTTTCATTTTGAATTTTAGCTGCTTTTATCACTTTTTTACAGATTTTATTAAGCTCTCTATAATTTTCAAAGGCTGATGCCGAGCCCTCTGACTTATATTGTTTAAATGCCCTTTTTTTTATTGTCTATTGCCAGTTTTTCTCTCCTATTTTTAACTCCGGTTTGTTAACTCAGCACTTTGTTCTCTCAAGCACTCAGTTTGAGCCAAGCAATTGAGCAACCAATAGAGTCGATATTGTCGATATTGTTAATTATCATGCCGATAGTCGATATCAGATTATCGCCAATGACCATTAAAAGTCTATGGGAGAGGAACAACAGCTTCATTCTTATATCCAAACAGGGGTGGAGAAGCTGGAATTAACATCCACAACAGCAAAATGGATAGGTGCTACATCTTAGGCAAGACAATTAGGCAGCAAGAGTTACAGAAAAAAACTGACAGACTATTCACTATCCCTGTCTTGTACCACAGCATGAACCCCAAACCCGCATGACCCACAGATTAAAAAGTGACGGAAGAAAGTAGTCTTTGAACCACCATTTTAGTTGAACTGGACAATGACTATGCCTGTCCTGGACTGCAGCATGACCCTTAAACCTGACTGACCCACAGATTAAAAAGTGCCTGAAAAAGTACTCTTTGAACCACCATTTTAGTTGAACTGGACATTGACTATCGCTGTCCTGGACCGCAGCATGACCCTTAAATCTGCATGACCCACAGATTAAAAATTGCCTGAAAAAGGAGTCTTTGAAGCACCATTTTAGTTGAACCGGACATGGACTATACATGTCCTGTAGCGCAGCATGACCCTTATACCTGTCTGACCCACAGATTAAAAAGTGCCTGAAAAAGGAGTATTTGAAACACCATTTTAGTTGAACCGGACATGGACTATACATGTCCTGTACCGCGGCATGACCCTTAAACCTGTCTGACCCACAGATTAAAAAGTGCCTAAAAAAGGAATCTATGAAACATCATTTTACTTGAACTGAACATTGACTATGCCTGTCCTGGACCGCAGCATGACCCTTAAATCTGGATGACCCACAGATTAAAAAGTGCCGGAAAAAGGAGTCTTTTAACCACCATTTTAGTTGAACTGGACAATAACTATCCCTGTCCTGGACTGAAGCATGACCTTTAAACCTGTCTGACCCACAGATTAAAATTTGCCTGAAAAAGGAGTCATTGAACCACCATTTTAGTTGAACTGGACATTGACTATGCCTGTCCTGTACCCCAGCATGACCTCAAAACCGCATGACGCACAGAATAAATAGTGCCGAAAAAAGGAATCTTTGAACCATCATTTTAGTTGAACTGTACATAGACTATGCCTGTCCTGGACCGCAGCATAACCCTTAAATCTGGATGACCCACATATTATAAAGTGCAGGAAAAAGAAGTCTTTCTACCACCATTTTAGTTTCACTGGACATAGTCTATCCCTGTCCTGGACCGAAGCATGACCGTTAAACCTGTTTGACCCACAGATTAAAATTTGCCTGAAAAAGGAGTCTTTGAACGACCATTTTAGTTGAACTGGACATTGACTATGCCTGTCCTGAACCCCAGCATGACCTCAAAACCTAGCATGACCCAAAGATTAAAAAGTGACTGAAAAAGGAGTCTTTGAACCACCATTTTAGTTGAATTGGACATTGACTATCCCTGTCCTAGACCGCAGCATGACCCTTAAATCTGCATGACCCACAGATTAAAAAGTGCTGGAAAAAGGAGTTTTTGAACCACCATTTTAGTTGAACCCGACATGGACTATACATGTCCTGTACTGCAGCATGACCCTTAAACCTGGCTGACCAACAGATTAAAAGGTGCCGGAAAAAGGAATCTTTGAACCACCATTTTAGTTGAACTGGACATTGACTATGCCTGTCCTGGACCGCAGCATGACCCTTAAATCTACATGACCCACAGATTAAAAAGTGCCGGAAAAAGGAGTCTTTGAAGCAGTATTTTAGTGAAATGGACATTGACTATCCATATCCTGTAACACAGTATGACCCAAAAACCCGCACAGGTGCCCTTATGGACCATCAGCAGAAAATGTTGCAATAAGAAATAAACTATATTAAAAACAACTAGTTTTCCAGTACTGCTGTGGCTAGAGGTACTTGCCATTCTACTGGTGACATTGTTCCACCGTGACATTAGAATGTGAAGCAAACGAAACAGATGTCCCCAGTAGGTCAACGAGGCCTGTCTGAAAATCCTGCATTCTACTGTCAAGTGGGTTGAAGGAAATTACTGATCAAGGCAGGTGAGGCTGTAAACATGGATCACGCAGGTTCAGCTAGCAGGGCCGGAGTTACAGTGGGTGTGGTGAGAGCCAGGGCTGGTGTTCGTCATCTATTAACACACAGGTTCAGCTAGCAGGGCCGGAGTTACAGTGGGTGCGGTGAGAGCCAGGGCTGGCGTCCGTCATCTATTAACATGGCAAAAATGCCCTTATGACGCAGCAACGAAAACAGTCGTGCTGAAGCAGAGTGCGGAAGCGGAAGTGTGAGCTAAGACCTCCAGCCTTCCTCAGTACACAGTCAAGACCTGGTTAGCGCTTGAGAAATTTCTGCCTCTACGAGAGTGCTTGCCCCTCCGTATGAGTGCGGACCAATTGAGCTTCACTTGGAAATGCTGGTGGTTGACACTCCTATTCCACCCAGGTGCCCTTTTTTTTAGCTTTCTTTTTTCTCATTTTACTCAACGTGTTGGAGGAAAATGTCTCTGTTCTTGGGGTGGCGAATGTGCTCCATACTCCATGTTCTCTGAATAACCTACATCTGTTCAAGTGTTCCTGTACCTCCCTTGTACAATTCAGAGGAATATTTGTATCAGCTATTTTGTACATGCAATTTTTTTTAGTAGTTTAATTCTAGAAAATAAATTATTAAAATAGGATGGAATCCCACCACGTCTTTGTTTCTCTTTTTTTAATTGTATTAAACGGGTTGTCTCACTACAGGGATTGCTAGCTATGTTAAAGATATTGCAAAAACAAGTCATTTTTCAATATGTGTCCATTAACAGTGTCCTGCCTATTCCTGTTTTTGACAGCACCATGCCCCATAAAATTCAAATTCATTGACCCTTTGGCCACTGTTGACAATTGTGAAGAACAAATGTCTGTTAGAAACCACATTTTTTATAATAGGACCTGTAGTATAGCTGTATTTCACAGCAACATGCCCCCAAAAATTCAAAACATGACCCTTTGGCCACTCTTGACAATCGTGAATAACAAATGTCTGTTAGAAACCACATTTTTTATAATAGGACCTGCAGTATAGCTGTATTAAACAGCAACATGCCCCCAAAAATACAGAACATGACCCTTTGGCCACTCTTGACTATTGTGAAGACCAACTGTCTGTTAGAAACCACATTTTTTATAATTGGACCTGTAGTATAGCTGTATTTCACAGCAACATGCCCCCAAAAATTCAAAACATGACCCTTTGGCCACTCTTGACAATCATGAATAGCAAATGTCTGTTAGAAACCACATTTTTTATAATAGGACCTGCAGTATATCTGTATTTCACAGCAGCATGCCCCCAAAAATTCAAAACATGACCCTTTGGCCACTCTTGTCAATTGTGAAGAACAAATGTCTGTTAGAAACCACATTTTTATAATAGGACCTGTAGTATAGCTGTATTTCACAACAAAATGGCGGGAAACCGGAGGGGGCGGACCACCTCACGTTCTTGCCGTAACTCTTCTCTCCTTTCAGTGAAATGCACGTCTATGCGAGTAACCAACTGGATTAACTCGCTGAGAGAGGAAGGGATATCTCTGGCGGCCAACACGTCCTTAGCCCTACTGGAGAGGCCCTTTTTTAAGGTGGCGCACAGGGCGGCCTCATTCCAGGTTAGCTCCGAGGCTAAGGTGCGGAACTGCACTGCGTAGTCTCCCACAGACGAATCCCCCTGGCTCAGGTTTAGGAGGGCCATTTCGGCAGAATAGGCTCAAGCTGGTTCCTCAAATACACCACGGAATTCCTGATCGGAATTCCGTCACGGATCGTTCCTATCCCACAGAGGTGTGGCCCATGCCAAGGCCTTCCCGGAAAGCAAAATGACCATGAACGCCCCCTTCGAACGCTCTGTGGAGAACTGGTCAGCCATCAATTCTATGTGCATGGAGCACTGGGTGATGAAACAACGGCATTGCTTGGAATCCCCCTCAAACTTTGAAGGTAGCGGCAACTGGAGCTTGGGACCCATAGTCGCAAGTAGAGCTGCTGGAGACGGTGTAGCCACGGGAGAGGATGGTGGCTGATGTTGATTCGCCAGGAGTTGCTGCAGCATGGCGGAAAGCTGGTCCAACTGCTGCCCTTGTTGCGCAATCTGTCGCGACTGCTGCAAAACGAAAACTACAAGGTCCGCTTTACCAGGCAGAGGCACCTTGGCGGGATCCATGGCCGGATCCTACTGTAACAGTTGGCAGTAGTGGATCCGCTGGGCCACCACAAGCGATGGTGAAAGCCAACGCCAGGGAGCAGAGTTTAAGTAGAACCCGGTTTTCACCAGAGCCCGCCGCAAAGCTGGACGGACTTGCTGCGGCGGGAAACTACCAAGTCGCTTCCACTGGTGGGACTTGCTTGCAGTGGTAGCCAAGGGTGAGCGTGATACAGAATCGTGAGACGTATGTGTAGACGAGGACAGACAGAAGGTCAGGACAGGCGGCAGAGGTTCGTGGTCGAGGGACGGAAGCAAGAAGGTACGGTAAATGGAACAGACAATCACGGTACAAGGAACGCTTTCTCGATAGGCTATGAGGCACTAAAGATCCGGCAGGGGACTGCCGGAGGAGGGGCCATTATATAGGGTCAGCGGCCGGCAACCACCAATTATCGGCGCGCTGGCCCTGTAAATTTGAGGAAGCCAGTGCGCGCCCTAGAGAGCGGAGACGCACGCGCCAGCGAGCACAGGCAAGCAGCAAATCAGGAGCGCGATCAGGTGAGTACCCGCGCCCCGGGGAGCGAGTGCGCCCACGGCCCGGCATACGGACCATGGGACCACTAGCCCCCGGGGACGGACGTGCCCACAGCCTGACCCAAGGGCTGTGGCGCGGTCCATGACAGTAGGCTTAACTTTGTCGTGGGATGTCTGTTATTTGCTCCTTTTACGATGCATATGTGCCTTAGATGTTTTATATAGTAAGCGCAATGCAAGGAACGCATTTGATAGGCGCCTACATTGTGGCAAGAGTCGAGGACTAGTGATGAGCGATTGTGTCAACTATCGTTATCGGATTGATAGTCATAGTAACATAGTTGGTACGATTGAAAGAAGACACGTGTCCATCAAGTTCAACCAAGGGTGGGGAAAATGTGGGTGAGGGAGAGAGACAAGGACTTTAAGCCCAGCATCACCACTGGTTAATGCCCTGAAACCCACAAGGCAAGAACCAATCTGCTCCAATGGAGACCATATCTCTGACCCCAGAGCCTCCAACAGCCACGATCCAGAATTTTACATAGCTATGTACGCATTAATATTCCTTAGTTCCAGGTAGGTATCTAAGCCTTTCTTGAAACTCTGTACAGTTCCTGCTGTGACCAGTTCCTCAGGCAGGCTATTCCACAGATTCACAGTTCTTACAGTGTAGAATAGTGTTGAGCGATTACGTTGGCCATCGACATCGGTCGATGGTCGATAGTCGACCATCATCGACAAGATAGTCGATAGTCGATAGTAGATTATGATCGATGACCATTAAAGTCTATGGGAGAGCAACAACACCTTCATTCTTACACCCAAACAGGGCTGGAGAAGCTGGAATTAACATCCACAACAGTCAAATGGATACATGCTACATCTTAGGCAACACACTTAGGTTATAAAAGCCACAGAAAAAAAATCACACACCATTCACTATCCCTGTCTTGTACCACAGCATGACCCTTAAACCTGCATCACCCACAAATTAAAAAGTGCCAGAAGGCAGTATGATTTGAACCATCATTTTACTTGAACTGGACATTGAATATCCCTGTCCTGGAATGCAGCATGAGCCCCAAACCTGCATGACCCACAGATTTAAAAGTGCCGGAAAAAGGAGTCTTTCAACCACCATTTTAGTTTCACTGGACATTAATTATACCTGTCCTGGGCACAGCATGAGCAACAAACCTGCATGACCCCCAGATTCAAAAGTACCGGGAAAAGGAGTCTTTCAACCACCATTTTAGTTTCACTGGACATTGACTATACCTGTCCTGGGCCACAGCATGAGCCCCAAACCTGCATGACCCCCAGATTAAAAAGTGCCGGAAAAAGGAGTCTTTCAACCACCATTTTAGTTTCACTGGACATTGACTATACCTGTCCTGGGCCACAGCATGAGCCCCAAACCTGCATGACCCCCACATTTAAAAAGTGCCGGAAAAAGGAGTCTTTCAATGACCATGGTAGTTGAACTGGACATTGACTATACCTGTCATGGACCGCAGTATGACCATTAAACCTGTCTGACCCCCAAATTAAAAAGTGCCGGGAAAAGGAGTCTTTGAACCACCATTTTAGTTGAAATGGACATTGACTATACCTGTCCTGGGCCACAGCATGAGCTCCAAACCTGCATGACCCCAGATTTTAAAGTGCCGGAAAAAGGAGTCTTTAAAACCACCATTTTAGTTGAATTGGACATTGACTATCCATGTCCTGGACCGCAGCATGACCCCAAAACCCGCATGACCCACATGACGATGATGATGACGACATTTGTGGCCGTGACTGGGAGGACGAGAAGGTAAGACTGCTGGATGCAGGTTGCATTAACCACTGAAGAACAGATTGGCGATGCTGTTTGTTACTGAGATTCACAGGGCCCTGGCCCAGCGACGACAGGCCTGACGGTCCTGCAACTGACGATCCGCTGGCATGCGTGTTGTCGCCAGCACTGGAAGGAGCACCTTCTCTCGTACCTCTACCTTCATGTCCTACCCCCCTCTTTGCTCGCTTACCACCTGAATTTCGCTCCATGTTCAGAAATATAAAAATTTGAGAAGGTATGGAAGAGTTTTGGAAAGTCTCTTATTAAAAGACGGCAAATCACAGCTATTCTCAAATCCTTAACATCAACACAAAATTGCTGGAGTCAAATATAACTGCAAAATAGATCTATCAACAAAGCTGGTCAGCGCCAAAGTGAAAAAACACGAATCTGAAATGTATTCGGATAATACAAGGTATTTTTGGCACCTATCAATTCACCTGTGGTGACTACAAAATTGCTGTATTCAAATTTAAGTGCAAAGTAGATCTATCAACAAAGCTGGCCTGTGCCAAAGTGAAAAAACACGTATCTGAAATGTATTCGGATAATACAAGGTATTTTTTGGCACCTTTCAATTCACCTGTGGTGACTACAAAATTGCTGTATTCAAATTAAATGCAAGGGCCCAATGAACAAAGCTGTATGCGCCCAAAATCAAAAAAAACCCGG
>JAODAL010060591.1:0-20814 GCA_025379985.1 Phyllomedusa bahiana | reverse complement strand
AGTGGATTTTGTACCCAGGTGACAAGAGAGGAGGAGCAGGAGCGTGGAGGGGTAATGGGAATAGGAAGACGGGGCAATGCCCCGCAAACGTGGCAGTTACAGGGGAGATGGGGGCGGACCCCTGGGAGTCACTTGGCAGATGGCCCGCAGATGCTGATTTCCTGGCTAGTGACAGCCGAATAGTCACCACCCGGAGAGGGATTTTGGCTCTCCACCCTATTGGGACCCCGCAAAACCGGTCCAAAAGGGGAGCCTTTTTCCAGCTATTGAGAGGGGGGACAACCAAAAACTATAGGAAATCCCCCGTGTCTTTGGGCTGTGCCATGTGGGGATGCCCCCTCCTTGACGGTCTGCCCGGGGGGGGTTCTTCGCGTACGTACTACTGGCGGCGCTGGGGAAGGGGGGGGGGTGGGAAACAGTACCATTTCCATAGCAGAACCTAAGCTTAGTCCTGATGAATTTTCCTTTCCGCAAGTGGGGAAGGGCAGTCGCCAGCAGCAGAAAGCGCAGGGTGGAGCAGACCTGAACCAACGGTGGTGGCCTACTTGGACAGCACTCCCCCACCCCGTTAAAGATCCGCTGGACTACTGGGCACCAAACTGGTTGTGTGGGCAACTTGCCGAGTTTGCGTGGAGAACTTCGCCCGGAAGTAGGGGGCATCAAGGGGTGTTCATGCGGGGGGGGCCTCTTTTCCCCCCAAGGGAACCCGCTTGTCCAGGGAAAGTGGAAGAAGCCCTTTGTCAAGATGATCAGGCAGGTCACCCGTTTCCCACACCAATCCCTTGGGCTCAGACTAATCGCATGACGCCTCACCCAAACTGTGGAAAGGGTTGGGGTTCAAACAACTCCCCTCAGCACTTTTTTGATGCCCCCACCCACCTAATCCCACCATCTCTACAGTTTCTCCATTTCCCACCAACCATCTTTACCAGGATGGATTGCCCCCCACTCCACACCTGTCATTTGCCCTGTTGCCTCTGCCGGGGTGTGGCGCTGGTGCCCCCCACTGTGTCATTGGCCACTTTGACTCATGCTGCGCCGCCGTCCCTCCCTCTCGTCATTGTCCTCTCGCGCCTACTCCCGTTTTTGCCACCTCCAAAAGTCATTGTGCCACTGTTGACCCCCGCTGCTGCTGCCTGACCCCCCTCTCTGTCATTTTTGCCTCTGTGGCCCACTCCGTTTTGCCACCCCCCAGAATGTGATTGTGCCACTGTCTGACCTCATGTTGCTGCCACCTCACCTCCACTCTCTGTCATTGTGCCACTCTGTGGCCTACTCCTGTTTTTGCCACCTCCAGAATGTCATTGTGCCACTGTCTGACCTCATGCTGCTGCTGTGGCTGCTGCCGTGAGCTAGACACTGTGTCATTGTGCCACTCTGTGGCCTACTCCTGTTTTTGCCACCTCCAGAATGTCATTGTGCCACTGTCTGACCTCATGCTGCTGCCACCGTCACCTCCACTCTCTGTCATTGTGCCACTCTGTGGCCTACTCCTGTTTTTGCCACCTCCAGAATGTCATTGTGCCACTGTCTGACCTCATGCTGCTGCTGTGGCTGCTGCCGTGACCTAGACACTGTGTCATTGTGCCACTCTGTGGTCTATTCCTGTTTTTGCCACCTCCAGAATGTCATTGTGCCACTGTCTGACCTCATGCTGCTGCCGCCATCACCTCCACTCTCTGTCATTGTGCCACTCTGTGGCCTACTCCTGTTTTTGCCACCTCCAGAATGTCATTATGCCACTCTCTGACCTCATGCAGAAGCTGCTGTTGATGCCGTCAACTACACACTGTGTCATTGTGCCACTCTGTGGCCTTTTCCTGTTTTTGCCACCTTCAGAATGTCATTGTGCCACTGTCTGACCTCATGCTGCTGTGGCTGCCGCCATCACCTCCACACTCTGTCACTAATGTTGCCACCTGTGCTCTCAGCTTGTTTTTTTCCAGCTTTCGGTGGCAGGACTTTATCAGGCTACATTCCCGCTTCAGTTTTTTGGTCAGTTTTGCCCTCTTAAGTGCCCAGGGAATTGTATAGTGAAGCGATTCTAAGAGCAGCGGCAGTCATGTGCATGTCATACTAAAACACAACATTGTATGAAGACCAAACCAAGCTCCCTCTGCATATTTAAGTATGGCACAACGTTCTACAGCACCCTGCAGGCTCTGTGCAGCCTGGAAATAGCTGTTTTTTACGTGATTCGTCCCGAAGTAATTCGGAACGAAGTTATTTTTTATCGCGAAATTCGGCGAAGTGAGCGAACCGAATTTCGAGAAATTCGCCCATCTCTATTTATAACATATTCTGTGAATAAATGATCAAGGTCATATGCAGAAAAAAAAACTGTAAATCCATATTTTACTATTGTTACAAAACCTCCCACAGAGTTCATTCTTTTGCATTGTTATTTTTAAACTTTGATTCACCAAAATTTGGAATAAAAAGTTATTTATAACTTGCATGTATATCCAAATATTACAAGTAAAAACTACACTTCAGTCCACAAATGAACCCTCACTCAGCTCCATAGATTAACTTGTTAACGACCACCCACAAACTATAGACGGTGGGTGGTGCAGGTCCTCTTTCTGCAGGGACGTTTTTAGACATCACTGCAGAAAGAGCAGTTTTGCGGCTCCCAGCGCTGTAACCATTCTGTAAACACCAGAAAGCGGAGGAAATCTGACCGTGACATAATTAAAGGGCATTCCCCTGCTCTATTGCTTGATCGGGACTCCCGGTGACCTGATGGAGTCCGGGGAATGTATGCATAGTAAGCCCTGCAGACCTAGAATAGCCCCAGGCTACCAGTATGGCAGGCTTGCAGTCAGGGCACACTATGTGCTTCCCTTACTGCTGTCTGTGTAATACTGATGTCACAATCGCGGTTCGCAGTAGTGGATCCACTGGACTACCGCAAGCGATTGTGTTAGCCACGCCAGGGAGCGGAGTCTAAGTAGGTCCCGGTTTTCACCAGAGCCCGCCGCAAAGCGGGATGGACTTGCTATGGTGGGAGTCTACCAGGTCGCTACCCCTGATGTGACCTGCTTGCGGTGGCAGCCGCGGTTTAGCGTGTACCAGAATCGTAAGGCATGGTTTGAAGTCGGGGACAGGCGGGAGGTCAGGACAGGCGGCAAAGGTTCGTGGTCACGGGATGGAGGTACGGTACATGGTAATCAGGACAAAACTCAGGATAACTCTTTCTCTATAGGCAATGGCACTAAAGATCCGGCGGGAGTATCAGGAAGGGGCAGGCTTAAATAGGGGCAGCAACCGACAATGGAAAATTACTGGTACGCTGGCCCTTTAAATTTAACACTGCCGGCGCGCGTGCACTGAGGGACAGAGACTGCAGCAGGAGCGCAGCTGGGTAAGTTATCTACGGGACAGGCAGGGGAACGAGCGCGGCCTGGACCCGACATGCGGGGCATCCGTGACAAGTGATACAGAAAGTAAAGGATTAGAATATATGAATATGCGAATACATTACTAAGTGTAAAAAAAAATAAAAAAATAAAATAATTACCCCTAAAAACATAGAAAGTGCAGAAAAAATAAATAAAATAAATAGTAAACTAAAAATAGATATTTAATTAAAAATAATCATGCCTACATTACACATGAAAAAAAACCTACACATATTATTAGATATCCATGCGATCATAATAACCTGTAGAATTAATTTAACAGGTTATTTAGTATTAAATGTGAATGGTGTAAAAAAAAAAAAAAAATTTAAAAAAACCCTGCAGTAATTTATATGTAAACTCAAACTATGCCCTTAAAAAAGTAATTTTTTTGTCATATAAAACACAACCTCATACAACTGCGTAATTGAAAAAGTAAAAGTTATAACTGTTGAAGCACTAAGGGCGACATGTATGAAGCACGCCACGTTGGAGCGCAAGTTTTCGAGCGCTTCGAAGTGGTAACGCTGTCTCCATGTATGTCGGCGCCGAGCTGCGCTCATACATGCGGTGTTAAAGCCCCTGCGGCCTCGCAGTGTGTGAGGCGCAGCCAGCGACGGGACTTAGGGCTCAGTGCGGGGGACTGCGCCTAAGATTCGGCCAGTCCGAGGAGGTGCGCTCATACATACGGTGAAAAGTTCCCTGCGCCTCGCCAATGCGTGAGGCACAGTGCGGGACTTAGGCGCAGAAGGGACTGCGCCTAACATGTATTCCAAATCGAGACAGGCTGGAAATGAGCGGAAAATATCATTAAACATGTCGTTCGGCATGGGAGTATGAATCAAAAAAAGTTTTTATTACGTTTAAAAACATTATCAGAATAAGAGCTCAAACTTTTAAAAAAAATACATAAATAAAAATCACTTTTCAAAATTCTTGGACAGCTCAACATCAGGGAGTTGGGATATTGGAAATTCCCGGTAATACAGTTAATTCAAATACTGTAAGTCTTCTCATTGGTCGGCCAATAAACCAGCCAATCAGAATAGGAGAGACAGTAAAACCCATTAAAACCTATGGAGAAGTATTGACAAATCAAGTTCTAAATGCGGGACAGTTTCAAAAAATACAGTAAAAAAGCAGAAAAGAGTGATGGTTGAAAGTAGCGGGGGCTTGGCTATCCGGCCAATCGGAGGATAGGAGCGGACAGGGACCATAAACTATGGGTGAGAGTATTGACCAATCAATGCAAAGGCGGGGACAGTCAAAATACAGTAAAAATGCAGAAAAGAGCTGATTGGTTGAACTAGCGGGGGCTTGGCTATTCCGGCCAATCAGAGCGCGAGCTACTTTGTCCCATTGTAATCTATGGACAGATCGGGGCACTGAAATCTCACCGCCGTGAGGCATGTAGTATTAGTAAATAAATAGTTTTTATATAAGTGTAATACATTCTCTGTAAAAGAGCTTAAAAACCTTTCTGTATAAACATTACAGAAATAAAAATCACTAAAAAACAACGTGTGTGTCGCCGGACACCGGCGGCAACATCGGGAATTGGGATATTCGAAATTGCCGGGTAATACAGTAATTCAATTCTGTATGTGTTTTCTCATTGGTCGGCATAAACCAACCAATTCAGATTAGGAGCGGACAGTGCGCCATTATAAGCTTGGGAGATGTAGAACCAATCACAGGCAAAGGGGGGACAGCTCAATAATACAGTATAAATTCAGAAAAGAGCTGATTGGGTGGTAAAACTAGCGGGGGCTTGGCTATCTCGGCCATATCAGAGCGCGAGCTACTTTGTCCCATTGTAGTCCTATGCCCAGATCGGGGCAATGTATAATCTCGGCTCTCAGCCCGTGCGGCCATGGGAGTATGATTCAAAAAATCGTGTTTATTAGGTGTCAAAAATTTTGAGGTGTCCAATTATAATTATAAATCAATCAAATCCCTAACAACGCGTTTGTCGCCGAGTACCGGCGCTATCATCAGGAATTGCGATATAGAGAATTGCCGGGAAATACAGTAATTCAAAATCTGTAAGTTATTATCATTGGTCGGCATAAACCAGCCAATCAGAATAGGGCGACAGATGAACTATTATAGGTATGAGAAGTATGGGACCAATCCAAATGCCAAAGGCTGACAGTTCAAATCCACAAGTAAAAAAGGCAGAAATGAGCTGATTGTTTGAGACCAGGTGGGCAGATATGAATCCACGTCTCCCAATCATATTGTGTGCGTCTATTTTGAGTGGAGCAAGAAGGGCTCGTAGAAGGGCGCCCTAAAAGTTATTATGTATATGGAATTTATTCTAGTCTACTGTGATTGGTTGGGGGGAAGAGGGCGCGTTCTGCTTAGCCAATCTGCGGGTGAGCTACCTTCTCATTGATTCATTTTTTTTCTTTATTTTCGTTACCCCCATTATTTTTGTTCATTGTATATACACATCGGTACAACTTATTGATTGTTATCATTTGATTTCGGACATGTACAGTTTTTTTATAGATTGTTTTAAATAATATCATAAGGCGTCGCTCGCTCTCCCTTTGGCCCAAATAACCACGCTCTTTTAACTTATCTATCACAAACAGAGCTCGCTCTGCATTTCTTTTCCCCATAGAAATCTATGAGAAGGTAGCTCACCCGACTGATTGGCTAAGCAGGAGAGCCCCTCTTCCCCCCAACCAATCACATGGACTCTTGATATTTCCCATAGACAGTTTATATTTTTGTAGGGCGCCCTTTTATCGGCCTTCTTGATCCACTCAAATAGACGCATACATATGATTGGTGGTTTCATATCTGCCCCCTGGTCTCAAACCAATCAGTCTTTTCTCCCTTTTTTTTCGTTTTTTGAACTGTCCGCCTTTTGATTTTATTGTCCAATTTTCCAAATTTAAGGGGTCACTGTCGTCCTATTCTGATTGGTTGGTTTTGCGACCAATGAGAAAGTTTACAAAAAATTTGAATTACGTTTCCCCCAATTCTCTATATCGAAATTTACTGTTTGTGCCCCGGTGAGGCGACAAACGCGTTGTTGGGGTTTTTGTTTGAGTATTTTAAGCTTTTTTTCAGAAAATTTTGAAAAAAAAAAAAACCGTTTTTTTAATCTATCCATGCCGCAGGGCCCTGAGAGCAATTTCTTGCCCAATTGGCCATAGATAAAAAAGGACAAATACTCCGCTTGATTGGCCGGAATAGCCAACCCCCCGCTAGCTAAACCCAAATCATTCTTTTCTGCATTTTTATGTATTTGAAACTCTCCCCCTTTTAAATTTGATTGGTCAATATTTTCCCCAAAGGGGAAAGGGGGTCCTGTCGTCCTATTCGTTTGGGCCCGATTCCCAAAGCCCCCGCAGCTCAAAAAATCACTTTTTTCTGCTTTTTTACTGTATTTTGAACTGTCCCCCTTTAAATTTGATTTGTCAATACTTCTCCATGGTTTTAATGGGTCACTGTCGCCCCTATTCTTTGGGGGTTTTCCCCGACCAAATGAGAACGCTTCGGATTAAATTTACTGTTTTTCCCGGCAATTTCCAGATCCAAATTTCCCTGATGTCCCCCCCCCCCGTTCAGTTTTTTGGGAAAGTGATTTTTTTTTTTTTTTTTTTTTTTTTTTTAGAAGGTTTGACTTTTTTTCGGGAAAAGTTTTCACGAAATTTAAAAAATTTTTTTTTGGAAATCATACTCCATGCCTCACGGGCCGAAAACCGGGGATGTATTTCTTTGCATCTTCTTTTTTTCCCTTATTTTACGTTTGCTTCACTTCGCCTCCTCCCTATTTTGACCAGCTTCAACTATTGCCTGGGGGACGGGGGGTGCGCTGCAATGCGCCGCACTTTGAGGCGCGACACGGCGCGCCCTTTAACCCCCCTTTCTTTAGGCCAGCCGAAATGGTAAGGCGGGTGTGGTTTGGCTGTTTTTGGCTGAACAGAAACACCCTTATTTTTAAATAGGGTTTTACTGTTCAAACGGATCAAGAATTGACAAGAAAATTCTTTAAAAGGGGATCCGAAAGATGTCAAAAGCACAAGTAAACAAATGGCAATAATCATTAAAACAATGTAAATCCACTGCACTTTGTTAGATCGTTTTGGGCCCTTTGGGGTCTGAAACATGGATCCAAAAAACGCAGCTAAAACTTCCAAAAGGGGATCCAACACGCCATGTGAACATACCCCAACAGGAGGTAAAAGGTTTAAAGCATACAATATAACGTTACATTTCTCAGTGCACCAAGCAGTCTACACAAGGTTCTTGCTCAGTTCTTTAGACTTCATGATTTTCACCCTCCAAAAAAGTTAAAAAACGTGAGATCAAAGTAAAAGTGTCTGCAAAATTTTTTTTAGGTATTTAGTTCTATAGAAATGGGTTAAATTTTCCTGTTTTAAAAATTTAAAAATTTCAATTTGAAAAACCCCCAAAGGGAATCGTATTTTGCACATGACGACCCTAATATGACTTATATTATCCATTAATAATACTGCGGTGTACACTTGGGGAAAAACAGGCTGTTTGTTTTGTTGATAAGTTTTTGTTCCTAAGAATATAAAATTGGAAAGGTTTTAGCCAAAATGGGGCCCCGCGGTTTAGCTGTATTCATTTTTTGGCAGCCTCTTTAGCCTAGGCTCCACATATATTTTATGCTAAAAGTGGATGTGTACAAAAAATAGATTTCTTCTAGTTAATTTCTCTAGAAAGAAAAGGGGGCTTACAACAGCATCAAGCTTTGGGAGGATCTTAGCTCAGGTGCATCTTAGCAGACATAAGATCTGCATTTAACAACTAACGTTCAAAACTTTAAAAAGACAAAATAAAGGCGGGGTTTTTGTCCTTTTGAAGTCACTGAAAAATTCATGGGTTTTTTGGGCCAGGTTTGGAGATAACTGATTCTCTTTCTGCGTTAACAGGGAAAGGGGGCCCCACCTTTACCTAATTGCCACCTGCCCAACATCATGATTGTGGGGTGTTGCCCAGTAGTCATAGTTAGAAAGGTCCCCTGTCCTGCCAGCTTACTGCACTCATTACATCCTATGTATGGCAAAATATGGAACAAGTGTGTTAATTGTACACTATGCTGCAATACATTAGTATTCTTCTTATGGACAAGGACCTCAGGGAGACCTAAAAAGCAAAAAAAAAAAATTAAAAAAAAATAAAAAGTCTAAAACACCACTTAATTCCCGAAATTTATTTTTGGGAGGTGGAGTGACCCTAGTCTCTAATTTTGAAGCTGGGTATCTTTTTTGGTGTTATGTTTTATATTTTAATAGACTGAACTTTATGGATGCAGGAATATCAACTCCTTTCAAAATATACATCCTTCATATATATATATATATATATATATTAGTGTCACTCCACCTCCTGAAAATAAATTAAAAGCGTCAAATGTTACAAGTGTTGCATGCTTCCAAAAATGATACCAATAAAAACTGACGCTCACTCCGCAAAAAATCAGCCTTAACTGATGGAAAAAATATTAAATTTTTTGGCCTCAGAAAACAACAATGCAAAGCAAATTTTTAAAAGTAGATTTTTTATTATTTTTAGTAGCAAAACATATAGGAAACTGAAAATTTTTTATCCATTTTACCAATATATTGTATAGTTAAATAAATGGCGCCATTGAAAATATGCCATAAAAAAAGAATCCCTCATTTGACTATGTTGATGAGAAATAAGATATGACGCCTCAAAGACAGGGGTGAAATATAGGAAAGCTTGTTCGCCGAAAATTGCTGTGATGGGAGCAGGTAAATCTCTATCACCTTTCATTGGTCTACCTGTTCCAGCAGTAATGCGCCACTGGATTTGCCGTACTGAAGCTATAAACATGTAGCTTCATATGGTTGTAGCCAGACTTCTGGCACAGCCCTGTTCATACATGTCGTCCGTAGTGTGTAAGGCTGAAAAAAGACATCCATCCAGAACAGAGGCTGCCCAGGGAACAGGGCTGTGAAGTACAGCTCTGTTCTCAGCGCAACTACGGCACTAGGAGCCACAAAACCCAATGTATTCAACGTCAAAAGACGTCGTTGCAAACTAACGACCTGAAATGCCCACCACCATAAGACGTCGGGCAATCGTTAACGCATTAAAGGCACTCTGTTGCCATTTTTTTTTTTTTTTACTAATTAAAACAAGATACTAATGCATATTCTCTTCTTCTTAGCCGTCTTGTTTTCTGATTGTAGATTTTCCAATTTGGTTGTCTGTATATGATTGTGGGAGTGGCTTTCTTGCCTGCACTGCTTTTAACAGCATTTAGAGAGATGTTTTACAGCAGCTTTATGGACATAGGAGCCTGTAAACAGGATCAGTCCCATTGACTTCTATAGGAGAGTTTTCTAGGCATGCTCTGTGACCCATGAAAAAGTCACTGTGAAGGGAGAGGGAGAGGGTGAACTTTAACTATCGCCTACTGGTGTTTCCTTTCAGCTTGTGCTGAGAATGAGCAGACTACTGAAAATCTCTTTCTGTACAGAACAGTAAGTGTCAGGCTATTATTAGGCCTAGTGACCAAAGTGAAAACTGCAGGACATAAGAATTTTTTTTAAAAATATTGAAAGTGATATGGAAAATTTAAAAAAAATTGTTAACATAAAAACATGAGTTAAAGTAATATTTTGATGACACGTTCCCTTTAATGAGGTGCACTCTCCTTCCCCACCCATGTGCCACAACCATTTTTATATGTAAACATGACTCTGACTCACTAACTAAACCCAGTTCTCATCTACTCATGGGCCATATGTCTAGTTTCAAGCCTATATTTGTAACTGCTTTCCTCCACTGACCGCCCATTAATTCTGCATGGACCGCTATCTGTTGAGTAGAGTTAAAAATCTAAATCGAGCTTGAGATCTAACTACCAATCACCTGCGATGGACACAAACATGTTAACCTCACCTTTGCATATCTTATGAAATGATGACCTACAAGACACCGCTGTAAATATGAAGGAACTGCCAGGTCAATATGACAGCCAGATTGATTACAAGCTACTGGTGAGTGAAGTTGGCAAGAGAATCCTGATATAACTGCAATTCTACAATTTCTTTAGCCCTTCGAAAGACAAAGTAAGACATTTCAGCTCAATCCGCCTGCCTCAACAAGATGGAGAAGAAAAGTTTTTCATTGGAAAATGACTTGGCAGCCTCTCTTTACAATCTGTTTAAAATGAAACAGCATGGCTCAATGATCTTGAAAACAATTACATAGAAATAACTTGAGCTCCTGTTTGTGACATGAAAATTATGTGTGAAAATGACCTCCCTGAAACTTTGGACATCCCTATTTCCAAAAAAAATGGAGGAAGTCCAATAAGTGACTCCTAGATACAATCTTTGAAACCTCCACTCAAGCTGGTCATCATGAAGTTTTAAGATTTGACAAGTAGAACATCTTAAGGGCATATCACAAGCTATAAAGACCCCTCCAAATAATAGGCTCTACAATAATGTTGTTTGATGGACTCTTCAGCAGAGGTTAAAAAAAACTTTCTGCTCCATATGCACCACTTTACATAGCAAAAATATATGTTGCTAATTATTGAATCTATCTGCACTGAAAATTAGACAGCCATGATGGGTCACTCACTACCACGCCCTTGCCAGACAACACTGAGCAACTTCTTTCTACTCTTGATACCCATAAATCTTTGCCAAAGCACAAAAGTTCTTCACCATCCATCCCCTGTAAGCAAGTAAAATTACACAAGAGTCCGCAACACAACAGATCTTCTGGCAAGGTGGAGCCCTGATCAAAGGAGAATAACTACAAAAATAATAACCCTAGAATAAAACGTAATTTTTAATATAATTACTGATAAAACACTGTCCTTTGAGTAGAAGTTATACATTCTATTGGGTAGGCAGGATAGCCACAACTATTATGCAGGTATAATGTTCCCTACATTTTCTGAATAAAATAATGCGCCCCATAACAGTAAATCAATTATACTAGGATCACTCCACATACATATGTGCTTAAACACACTGTTTGTTGGAATCAAAGCTGTGATGGAATCAGGGATATTATTTGCAAAAATTATTTTGATCCCATTAATAGACAGAAAGTGAACGTGAATCCAAAAGAGCCCACTCGTACTAATGTGAAGGAAAGGAGTAAAAGGAATAAATGAAACCAACACTCACCCTTACATACCTCTACCTGCAAATGGAGATATTGCCTCAAAAAGAGCTCCACCTCTCGGTGGCTTCCCCTACACAAAATACAAAGCACCATTTAAACATTTTTCCCCTTACTATAAAAGGTTCATAAGGATAATGAGAAAATATTCACTAAACTATTGTCCCACTTCAAAAAAAGCATTAGAATGCAGTCCAGCATCTATCGATTATGCAGTGCAGATTGCACTTGATCTACATGCTCACTGGGAAAAGAGTAACATCTGGCACCTACAGATTGGAAAGGTAGAGCTACCATTATTACGCTACACACCTATAAACACCCTAATCTCTACCACTTTCAAAAATAAAAAAGAGAAGAACCAACAGACACTCATGGTTATGAACATTCTTCTTACTGAATGATAATTCCTTACCGACTCCAATGTTTCAGTATTGGTGTCCCCTGGTCTAACCTGTGCATATAAAAAGATGAACGTGCCAGAATAGATGAAATCTTTAGAGCCTATGCTCAAGGCCCTACACTCAGGACACTCGAACATGTGTATTTATTGAATATTTTTGCATGTGCTACATACCTATTAGGGTGCAGCAGAGGTAAGTGAATGGGCTGTGTTTCAGCTATGTTACCAATGCTGATAGGATATTACTAGCTCAATATTTTATTCAATCATTGTTACAAGACGCATCAGCACATAACTTGATTCCTAACACACAAAAATAAAGTAAATTAGAATAACCATCTATACACATTACTTATCAAATAATGGATATCAGATAAAACCAAGATGATAAATTAAATAGGTAAGTATTTATATTTTTATGACATGACACCAATCCCAAAAAAATATTATACAGTATTATATACCTTGGCTTGTGTTTGATGCATTTGGGTGAGCTTATACCAATGCCGTGAGCTTTGTATATTCTTTATACCTGATATTTATTGATGAGGTTCTTATTACTTCGATAATTTTGTACTTGCACTTTATTATATTTATAGCTTGTGCTACTCCTTGATTTTTGATGGATATATAACTTTTTGTCTCCCTATTTGTGCCTTGTGATTTAATAAAGATTGAATTGTATTTTATGGGAACAAATCCTCTTTGTCTTCATTATCTGTTCTAGTATTATACACCTGTCTTAACTTTCTATCTGACGTCAAATTGGCACCAGAAGATGTAAAATATACCAGTTACACATTCATAAAATTGATATAAAGTAATACAAGATACTATTCACATATTTAAGGAAAAATATAATTGCAAAGGCATTAAAATGGGAGCATTAAGGTAAAAATATGACATACTGGGACTAGAGAGTTGCGAATTTCTCAAAAATTCAATTGGGTGACTTCGCCGAATTTTCCGACAAAATTAGTTTCGGTCCGAATTACTTTGGGATGAATTGCGTTAAAAAACAGCTATTTCCAGGCTGCACAGAGTCTGCAGGGTGCTGTAGAACGTTGTGCTATGCTTAAATATGCAGAGGGAGCTTAGTTTGGTCTTCATATAATGTTGTGTTTGAGTATGACACGCACATGACTGCCACCGCTCTTAGAATCGCTGCACTATAAAATTCCCTGGGCACTTAAGAGGGCAAAACTGACCAAAAAACTCAAGCGGGAATGTAGCCTTATGAAGTCATGGCAGCGACAGCTGGAAAAAAACAAGCTGAGGGCTCAGGTGGCAACATCAGTGACAGAGTGTGGAGGTGACGGCAGCAGCCACAGCACTATAAGGACAGAGAGTGGCACAATGAGATTCTGGAGGTGGCAAAAACAGGAGTAGGCCACAGAGTTGCACAATGACACAGTGTGGAGGATACGGCAGCAGCCACAGCAGCAGCATGAGGTCAGACAGTGGCACAATGACATTCTGGAGGTGCCAAAAACAGGAGTAGGCCACAGAGTGACACAATGACACAGTATGGAGGTTACGGCAGCAGCCACAGCAGCAGCATGAGGTCAGACAGTGGCACAATGACATTCTGGAGGTGGCAAAAACAGGAGTAGGCTACAGAGTAGCACAAGGAAAACATTTGGGTAGGTTATGGCACCCGCACAGCAGCAAGCATGAGGTCAGAAGTACCCGCAAGGGACTTTTCGGGAAAGGTGGAAAAAACCCAGGTGTGGGCCCAACAGAGGGGGCACAAGGACACAGTGTGTAGGGGGCGGCGGCCACAGCGCATGAGGTCGGGACAGGGGCCCCCAATGACTTTTCGGGGAAGGGGGGGGAAAAAAACAGGAGTAGGCCACAGAGTTGCAAATGACACAGTTTTGTAGGTTACGGTAGCACCCACAGAGCAGCATGGGGGTTCAGACGTGGCAGAATGACTTTTTGGGGAGGGGGGAAAAAACGGGAGTAGGCCACAGAGGGGCCCAAATGAAAAGGGTGGGGGTGATGGCAGAAACCCGTTGGGGGTAAAGAGAGGGGTTTAACAATGACATTCTGGGGGTGGCAAAAACAGGAGTAGGCCACAGATTTTCACAAGGGGAAAACCAGTGTGGAGTTTAAAGGGCAGCACCCACAGTACCCAGCATGAGGCCCCAGACAGTGGCAAAAAGACTTCTGGAGGGGGAAAAAAAAACGGGATTTGGCCACAGAGTGGCCCCAAGGGAAAACGGTGGGAGGTTACGGCAGCGGGCCACAGCAGAAAGCATGAGGTCAGAGAGTGGCAAAAATTTGACTTTTGGGAAAGGGTGGCAAAAACAGGAGTAGGCTACAGAGTAGCACAATGACACAGTGGGGGAGGTTAGGGGCGGGAAAGCCACAGAAGCGGCATGAGGTCGGGACAGTGGGCAATGAAAAATTCTGGGGGGTGGAAAAAACAGGAGTGGGCCCAACAGAGGGCAAATGACAAAGTGTGGGGGTTTACGGCAGCACCCACACCCCGCAGCTTTGGGTCGACAGTGGCACAATGACATTCTGGAGGTGGAAAAAAACCAGAAGTAGGCCACAGGGGTGGCACAATGACACAGTTGTAGGTTAAAAGCACCCAGCCACAGCAGCAGCATGAGGTCAGAGAGTGGCACAATGACATTCGGGAAAGGTGGCTTTTTTAAGGGTAGGCCACAGAGGGGGCACAATGACGCAGTGTGTAGGTTACTGCAGAAAGCCAAAAGAGCAGCATGGGGTCAGAAGTGGCAAAAATGACTTCTGGGGGGTAAAAAAAAAGAAGTAGGCCACAGAGTGCAAAATTTGACAGATTGTTGGTTTAAAGGCCGCAGCCACAGCATGGGGGTCGGGGCCCAGTGGCAAATGCACAGTGTGTAGGTCAACCGCAGCAGCCACACCCGCGGGCAGAGGTCAGGCAGTGGCACAAGGGACATTTTTGGGGGTTTGGCAAAACAGTAGTAGGCCATAGAGGGGACAATGCAGAGGTGGAAGTGACGGGCAGAAAACAGCATGGGGTTTCAGAGAGTGGCACAATGACATTCTGGAGGTGGAAAAAAACGGAGTAGGCCACAGAGTGGCAAAAATGACAGGTTGGAGGGTACGGGCAGCACCCAAAGATGAGGTCGGACGTGGCAAAATGACACAGTGCGTAGGTCCAGCAGAAGCCACGGCGGGCAGCATGAGGTCGGGCAGTGGCACAATGACATTTTGGGGGGTGAAAAAAAACGGGTAGTGGGCCCAAAAAAAGTGGCAAAGGGACACAGTGTGGGGGTTTTACGGCAGCAGGACAGCATTTAGCATGAGGTCAGAAAGTGGCACAAGGGAACATTCGGGAGGGGGAAAAAAACGGAGTAGGCCAAGGGGTAGCAAAATGACAAGTTGTGGGTTACGGCACAGCCAAAGAAGCAGCTGAGGCGACAGTGACACAATGAAAATTCTGGAGGTGGAAAAAAAAAGGATTGGGCCCACAGAGTGGCACAAGGGACAGAGAGGGGGAGGTGATGGCAGCAAAAGCATGGGCCAGGAGGGGTTTAAAATGACATTCTGGAGGGGGAAAAAAACAGGGTGGGCCCCCAAGAGTTGCACAATGACACAGTGTGGGGGTTTTAACGGCAGCACCACAGCAGCAGCATGGGGTCAGACAGGGGCCCAAAATTGACATTCTGGAGGTGGAAAAAAAACAGGAGTGGGCCCAACAGAGTGGCACAATGACAGGGGTGTGGAGGTTAGGGGCAGCCCCCACGGGCAGCAGCTGAGGTCGACAGGGGGCACAATGACATTCTGGAGGTTTGGCAAAAAACAGGAGTAGGTTACAGAGAAAGCACAATGAAAACAGTGTGAAGGTTTTATGGACCCAGCCACAGCAGCAGCATGGGGGGTTCAAAACAGTGGCGCAATGCCCATTCGGGAAGGTGACAAAAACAGGAGGGGCCCCCCGGAGTGGAAACAATTACACTTTTGGGGGGGGGGGGTTAGGGTTTAGCAGCCACAGCAGCAGCATGAGGTAAGACAGTGGCCAAGACATTCGGGAAAGGGGAAAAAAAACAGGAGTAGGTACAGAGTAGAACAAGGCAAAAGTGTTTTGGTTTTACGGCAGCAGCCACAGCGCAGCGGGAGGTCAGAGAGGGGCAAAAGAAATTCTGGGGTGGCAAAAAAGGGATGGGCCCACAGAGTGGAAAATGACACAGTGTGTAGGTTTCGGCAGCGGCCACAGCAGCAGCTTGAGGCAGACAGTGGCAAAATTTGGACATTTGGAGGTGGAAAAAAACAGGAGTAGGCCACAGAGTGGCACAATGAAGTTTGTGGGGGTTTACGGCAGCAGCCCCCCAGCATGAGGTAGCGTGGCACAATGCAAAAGTGGGGTGGGGTCAAAAGCTGCACCCACACGCAGCATGAGGTCAGGCGTGGCCAAGGGAAAATTTTTGGGTGGAAAAAAAAGAAGTGGGCCCCAATAAAAAGTGGAACAATGACAGAGAGGGAAGTCACGGAGCAACAGCATGAGGTAGAGGGGTGGCACAATGGACTTTTTGGGAGGTGGAAAAAAACAGGAGTTGCCACAGAGTGAAACAATGACGAGTGTGGAGGGAAAGGCAGCCCCCCACAGCATGAGGTAAAGGCAGTGGCCCCAATTTGACAAGTGCGTAGGTCACAGCAGCACCCAACGCACCCGATGAGGTGGGGCAGTGGAAACAATGACATTCGGGGAGGGGGCCCAAAAACAGTTAGTGGGCCCAAAAGAGTGGCAAATGAAACAGTGTGGAGTTGTTTAGCATCAACGGGCAGCAGCAGCATGAGGTCAGACAGTGGCAAAAGGACATTCTGGAGGGGGAAAAAAAACAGTGGTTGGCCAAGAGTGGCACAATGACAGAGGAGTGGAGGTGACGGCAGGAGCAACGAATGAGGTAGGGGAGTAGCAAAATTTGCACAGGTGGTTGCCCGGGGCCTCCAGAAAAACAGCGGGCTGAGGTCATAAGTGGGCCAATGCCAGAGTGTGGGGGGTGGGTGGAAAAAAAAAAAATTACCAGTCCCTGGTAAAGTGGTGGTGGGAGGGGAAAAATATGGCAGCGATGTTGGCATCAGGGGGGTGGCGGCATCAAAATTTAGTTTTGAGGAAAGGTAGTTTAAACCCCTAAAACTCATTTTTTAAAAAGTCCCCCTAAGGCATTTGGTGTGTGGAAATCCTGGGACCCACCCCTGATTCTTTCTTGACAAAGGTCGCCCGGCCCCCAAAATTTCCCGGGGACAAGGGGGGTTCCCCTTGGGGGTAACGTTGGCCCTCCCCGCACTAAACACCCGCTCTGAAGCCCCAATTACTGGCCGGGGGGGACAGCTTCTCCACTGAAAAATCGGCAAGTTGGGGGCCACAAAATTCCGGTTTTTGGTTTCCCAAATTTGGGAGCGATCTTTAACTGGGCTGGAGGTGCTGTCCAAGAGGCCACCCCTTTTTGGTTTTGGGTTGTTTCCAGGTCTGCGCTGTGATTCTGGCGTTCCCCTCCTCACTAGGCGGGTGAAGGAAAGCTGCTATCAGGGGACTCCTGACTTAGGTTGCTCTGTTGGAGTTTGGTACTGTCCTACCCCCCCCCCACCCCCCCCCCCCCCCCAACCCCCCCCCCAAGCCGGGGACAGTATACGGGGAGCGTGAAAAAAAGGGATTGTGGGCCTTGGTAGCGAGGGGGCAGGAGCATCTGGCCCCGGGAGATGATGGAAAAAAAAAAAAAGAAAAACGCCCCTTTCTGCAGAGGGTTGGAGCCTTGATGGTGCAATGGCATGGTGCCACTGGGCGCTGCTGCTGCTGTTGTGCCGGCGGCGGATGGACCCCCCACATTTGAGCCACGTTTCCCCCAAGGGGCCAAACCTTTTTGGTGGACGTTTGATGTGTTGCGCGGGGCCCGTGGTCCCAAAACGTTAGTTCCCCTGGCCACGTTCACTTTCTCCCTACAGATTCTTTTTTATACCCTTTATTGGGGCCTCCGGTGTAAATGGCAAAAAAAATGCCAAAACCGCCGAGTATTGATTTTACCGCCACGCCCCAACACTAAAGGCAAATACCGCCGCTGCCTCGTGAGCCCCTTGTCCCCATTTACTTTTTTGGCCCCTTCAAAGGGGGTTTTTTTTACCCATGGCCGTTGGCCCCCCGCCCCTCAAAATGCTGCTATCCTGGGGACTCAGGGCCCCACAAAAACCCAAACTTGCGGGCCGCGCCGCTGCCTGACCCCAAAAGTGACCCCCCTCTTCTCGGCCGATAAAGGGCCCTTGCTTCCCCCTGTCCCAAGTACGGTCGGCTACATCTTCATCTATTTATGTTTCATCGCACTGCTGGGCCTCATCACCAGTTTTTGGGATGCAAAAATGCTGACCCCTCACAACAAGACCCCCCACCCCCCTTTAAAATCTAACTTTGCCCCCTACTGCCAAAAAGCGGGGGTATTGGCCCCCCCCCTTTTTTCGCTTTCCAAGTTTGCTGCTGATTTCCTCCTCAAAATTTTTTTCCTTGCTATTAGTGGCTTGAGCCCAACCACTTAGTAGATCCCGGGTGAGGGAAAAAGGTGGGACAGAGGCAGGTTGAGGGGCCCGGTGAGGGGCCCCTGAATGCTCCCCGGGGCCCTGCCCTAAGGGTTGTGTTGACGTTCCCCCCGACTCTTTGGGGGGGGTTGTCAGATGTAATTGGGAGGGAAAGGGGGTGAAAATAGGCGGACCAAAACAAAAAACCCTTGGGTTGGGTGGTCAGCAAACGGCCCGCTGGGACAGAGGGAGTTGTTTGGCCCCCAAACCCGGGGACCCCCGCTGCGAAAGTCCCCTTGCTTTTGCTTTCGACCTGGGCCCGGCCCCCAGGAAAAGTTTTGCCCTCCTTTTCAGGTGAAAAGCCCGCCCCCTCTCTGTCTGACATACTGTTTGTTCTAAAATGTTTCAGAAATGTTTTATGAAGATATCTGCTTTTGATAAATTTCCCCAACCCCCGTATTTGACTCCAAAATTTTAAAACCAGTAACAAAACTTGGGGGAACCCCTTTGGGTTAAATTGCGTCCACAAATGGCCAGAAAAATTTTCCCTTTTATGTGCTGTTTAAAAAAACTGTGTATTTTACTGAAATATTAAAAACACAAAAAGGTTAATTAACCCTGGTTATGAATTATGTACAGGCAAAATTTCTTCTTTGGCGGTGGAAAAAAAAAGGGGTTTCTTTTATAAGTTTCAACTGGGAGAACAATTTCTTTGTTAAAACCCCCGGATGTAAAAATTTCGCCAAAAGAAATGTGCTGCCAAAAAATTTTCCCGCTTTGTACGGGGTTTTTAAAAAAGGCCGGGGTATTTTAACCCCCCCCACCACCCAAACAGGAAAAAAATTTTAATGAATTACCTTCGGTTAGAATTATGTACAAATAAAATGTCTTTTTTGGCGGTGAAAAAGAAGGTTTCTTTTTGTGACCACAAAAAGCCCGAAAAAACGCTTACTTTAAACCCCGGATGTAAATTGCGCAAAAGAATTGAGCAACCCAAAATTCCCGCCCTTTTTTGGGGGTTAAAAAAGGCGTGTATTTTACCCGGGACCAAAACAAAAAAAAATTGTAATTTTTTCCCTTTTGGGTTTTGAATTATGCTAAGGTAAAATGTCTTTTTTTGGCGGTGAACAAAGAACGTTTCTTTTTGTGACCACAACGGCAGACCAATGCCCTTTAAATTAAAAACCCCGGATGTAAATTGCGCAAAAGAAATGAGCAAACCCAAAAAAGAAGTTTGGGATTTGGATTGTTTAAAAAAGTGTTTTTTTTAAAAGAAAAACAACAGGGGAAAAAGGCTTGTTTAAACCCCCGGAATATTCAATTTTGCTGGTGAGCAGATTTGCATTAACATGTATTTGCAAACTGCATTGGAAGCCAACCCCTGGACTTTTAGTTCCCAAAATCCCACAAAAACAGAAATTAGAAAGTTAAAAGAAAACAGTCTCTGAAAACAAAAAATTTTGGGCACCCCCCAAAATTCGCTGTTTTAAAAATGAGGGTTTTTAGAAAAGGGGGGGATATCATAAGCAGCCTTTGCAGCAACCCTTTCCCCAATAGTAAAAAGTGAGAGCGGGGATGAGCTACCCGCGTCGCGGGCCCCGGAAAATTTATGTGGTGGGGAAAAAAACAGAAAACCGCCGGGGCTCTGATTGGGTTCATTTTGCACATGTCATGAGGCCCATGGGCCCCTTCTTCCTAAAAAGGGGCTTTGCCCCCCTGTAGCGCCATGTGTCGCAAACCATTTTTTTTTTCAATTAAAAGCACACTTCGTTCACGCGAAAATACCCCCAAAATTCGACTTCGTTCAGAAAGAAGTTTTTCCCGAAATTTAAACGAATTTCCCTTTGTTAGAATCAATTTCGCCCATTTTCTAACTGGGGCCCAAAAAAAAAGATATTTAACCAAGGTCCCGTGGGGGAAAATTTTTATAATTCTCAAAAAGGCAAGTTGGGGTTTTGATCCCAAAAAATGGTTCTAAAAAAACCCAAATAGTTTTTTGAGTAAGTCAATTATCGTAAAAAACTGGTCAATAAGGAAAAATCATTAAAATTTTAAAAAACGAAAAAATAGATTTTAATCAGGCCCTTAAGTTTTCTTTGATGTTTTTTTCTTTTAATCTGTTCCATGTCTTTGACCCAAATTCTCTTTTTCCCAAACTCCCCCCCTAAGGACAATCTTAATATTTCGATCATGGAAAATGTAAAGTTTAAAAAATCATTTATGGGGGAAAATTTTTATTATTATTATTATTTTTTTTTGGCGCCCTTTGGGTTTCCAGCCCCTGTTTCATTCGGTTTTATACATAAATGGTCAAACAAAATAAAGGTGGGCAAGTTACTAATAACA
>JAODAL010060590.1:0-20814 GCA_025379985.1 Phyllomedusa bahiana | reverse complement strand
TTGGGGTGGGAAATAAAACAAAGGGGGTGGTTTGTAGTGCAGCCGAGAACCCAATTTGATTGCAGAGATACTGGGATCACTTTTGGCAATACCCGCCACATAGGGGTAGGATTCGGGGCTGCACCACAGCCACACCATCTATTTCTACCTTACAGCAGATTTCAGCCCATTGAATTGAATGATGTAAAAGTTGCACCAAAATGTACACCAAAAGCGACTTGATCTGTTGCAGATTTTTACATGTAGATTTACCTGCAGATTTTCTGTGGAAAATATCCACAGCAAATCCATTCTATGTGCATTTACTTTAAGGGTATATTCACACGAGTTGGATCTGTTGAGAAAACTGCAGCTAAATCTGCGCTTTAAAACCTGAATCAACTAGAATTAGTGCGGATTTTGTCACTGATTTTTCTACATTGACTATAGTGCCTTCTCCCATTGAAGTCCATGTAGAAAAATTCACAAAATAATCTGCGAGAAAATCTATGACACAATATCCTCATTAATAAGTGCAGGTTTTGAGATTTTTCTGTAGCAATAATGCGGTCTTAGTTGCAGATCGGAATCATGTGAATGCGCTCTAAGGTGGGTGTCACATTTTTGGGAAATAAGCAACAGCAGTCTTTGATGCAGAAGTGGATCCAGCAGGAAGGAGACATACAAGTCCTTCATTTAGATTTCCTATCATTTTTTAATACACTTTTGACTTTGGTTCAATAAAATTGGATAAAAAACTTACGCAAAAAGTGCAGCATTTAAAAAAAAAAAAAACTGAGTGTGAAATCACCCTTAACTCAACATTTCCTAAAGTTATGAACCTGGTCCAAAGTGTTCTTGAACTGAAAGAGTCACTAGTCCACCCAAGCTTATTTCGAAGCCCTAGTGGACAGAGAAAATGAAAGACATAGGGGGACATTTATGAAACCTGGCGCGACACACCACTTATAAATCACTTCAGAGGACTGTAGAAGGCACCAGTATGTATGAAAGTGTCTCACAGCAATTTATACATGTGTCCTGTTCTACGGCAAAATTTGGCGCATTTGTATGATTCTCGCGTAACACATCTCCCCGCAAACTTGCCACATTCAAAAGTGTTGTGTCGGGCACAGAATGCATCAAGTTTGGGCGTATGACTGTTCATACATCTATAGAAAAGGGTTATGACAGGTTTTTGGCTGCAAAGCATGCAGGAAACTGCCGCTGCCTCGTTCATACATGTTGCTCATAATTCTTCGGTCCTTAACCTTCACATCAATGATAAAGAAGAAAGAGAACAGTTTATAGCCATTTCTAGTCATGTGTTTCCAATCTCTGACTATGCAGTGGTCCCCTTGATCTTGCATAGTCAAAATTTACATCTCCTGAAATGTTTCTCTCTTTTGAGTGCAATACTCCTTAGCAAAGCCAATTAATTTGGGCTACTCCACCATAGACATTGCAGAACTTTTTTCAATTACAAACAAATATGCCCAATGCCTAATTGTGGACATTAGAGGTCATGGGGATGCAAGCATTAGGGGTCATGGGACTCAAGCATTGAGGGTCATGGGAATGCAAGCAGTAGGGGTCATGGGGACGCAAGCATTGAGGGTCATGGGGATGCAAGCATTAGGGGTCATGGGGACACAAGCATTAGGTAGCCTTGGGTTCGCAAGCATTGAGGGTCATGGGAATGCAAGCATTAGGTGTCATGGGGATGCAGGCATTGAGGGTCATGGGGATGCAAGCATTAGGGGTAATAGGGACTAAAGCATTGGGGGCATGGAAGGGAAAGCATTAGGGGTCTGGGGCGCAAGCATTGGGGGTCATGGGGGGCAAGCTTGGGGGTCATGGTCAGAGCACATTAAGTCGGGGGACAGCATTAGATCAGGGGAAGAAACGGGGGGTCAGGGGGATCAAAGCATTGAGGTCGGGGGAGCAAGCATTGGGGTCAGGGGGAAAATCTTTTGAGGGTCTTTTTATAACTGACTGTAGGGTTTTGTTTATTTCAATGTTTAAAATGGAGCAATTATCTGCACCATAGCAAAAACTGAAATTCGGATGGTTTCAGAGTATGACATGAACTACAATATCTTCTAAGTAGTGGACATTATTGAATTCCATAATCATTTGGCACTGGCTAACGTATTTTGTAAAAGATTTTTGGTCTTCACCCTTTGGGCCCCCAAAAGGTCGGGACTTTTTTCAAAAGATCCCCAAGAGGTCCCTAGAAATCATAGGTTGGAACAGTATTGCGAAGGTAATGGCCAAACAGACGGGCCAAGACGCTTTAGGATACAGTAAAGGGATCACAGGACGCAAAAAAGAGGGGCAGAACAAAAGAGGGCGACATTTACCAATAGAAAATCTAAGGAAAAAGAAGGGACAGGGGAGAAAAAACCGAAATCAGGATTAGGAACATAGTAGGGTCATGTTTAGATTTGAGTCAATGCAACTTCAACCTAAACTAATTTTTTATTCAAGTACCTGAAAAAAATTTTGGAAAAAAAATTAAAAAAAATTTGGACCGAAAGGGCCAAAATTGGGATAGGAAAAAGGGTTTAAAGGGTTTTTTAAAGGGGAAAAATTTCCGCTCAGGCATTTTTTCCTAGGAACAACTTTGGCCCCAGACCTGGTACTATTTCAGCCTTTCCACAACTTTTTTTTGGCGATTTTTTTCGCCCATCACTTCAAAATTCCCTAAAAAATAAACCCTACGTTTTGGGAACTTAAAGTGACGTTGGACACGACCCATGATGCCAAATTTACACTTCGGGGCTTCCTTTTTATGGGGGGGGGCCCCCCTTTTTTAAATTTGGGAAAAGGGGATTTGGGGGCCAAAATCAGAAGTAATGCCGCAGTGGGAGTGGTGAGAGGCTTGGAGTGACACCGAAGGTTACGGTTAGCGTTAGGTATAGGTTTAAAGATAGGGAAAAAAATCGGGTCTGGGGAAAATTTTTTTTTTTTTTTTTTTTTTTTTTTTTTTTTTTTTCCCCGAACCCAAACTTTTTTAGTTGAGTCAAACCGGGGCAGAGACCTTTTTAAAGTAAAACAATCAAAAAAAAAAAATTTTCACAGGAACATGAATCAGTAAAGGTATGTACGTTAGTAACCAAGTAACAGACCCCTATGACGGCACAAGAGCATTGTGGCTCAAACCAGCACGGTCGGAGCAAAAACCAGGTGGACGAAGGGCAGTGTTAAATCCCCTAGCAACTGGACATAGCCATCGGGAACAGGTGTGACAGTAGCCAGAACATTATATTTACTATTTTGCCATAGGCAAACTTAAACTCTATCAGTTGTCTATCTATTAAACACTAAAACGTAACTTTTATTATATCTAACTCTTAACCTCTATACACACTATTTAAAAACCTGATCTCTATCCTCATCATTTAACCCTTTTTGCTTCTGAAAGAGGGAATAACTCCCTTTCTATCATCAAGTCTGGTGGAACCCCACCTATTAACAGGAGAGCCTTATATCTATAGCAAAGTACTAGCTTCAGTAAGGGATCCCAAGCCAACTACTTGGGCAGTCGTCCCTAATCTCATAGGACACAGAACAAATAAGGCCCCTTGTGACACCGTCTGCAGCGGTGACACTTGTAGACAGAGGTGAGATATCACAATTTAAAACGTCATGCCTGACCTCGCCGACATGTTTCGCCAGCTAACCTGGCTTTATCAAGGCTTAGAGGTCCGATCACATGTGGTCTGCTCACTTCCTTTTATATCATGTTAGGTATAACACCCCATTCAGGTGCTCACGCAATTAGCCATCAGAGAATCCACATAAAGCCCACTCCCCCTTCCGCACGTGCACACTCATAACATGTCCTGCTAAAGCTGCCACCATGCTCTCATGAGTGGATATAGCATAGTTGAATATATGACTATGGAAGCATCAGAGTTCATCTATGTGGTTTTTTTTTTCCCCCCTCCCTTTCCATCTCCCCGCGCCCCTTCCCCCCTCCCCTCTCCTCTCCCCCTTTTGCCTCTACGTTTTTCTTCATTGTCCCTGGGTCCTGTAATGATGACAGATATTCACGTGAGGCCACGGTTTCTATTTAACAAATTAGGGATGCATGTATATTGCTTTTGCAAGGGACTATTCATGTATGTACTCATGTATGTAGAGATTTATTGTTCCTGCTTGCGGCGCTGGTCTAGTGCGGGGCGGATGCAGCTGGATGCGGTGGCATTTGAGGATACTGGAGTTCTTACATGCTCCCATTGCGATATGGTGGATTGAATGGCTAGCTGTGAGCCGTAGGAGAGAATCTTCATGGGGAACTGTGAGGTCAGACTGTGGAAGGAGGGAGGGCTAGCCATAGAGCCTACAGTATTATTAAAATGAGTATGAATATTACATGTGAAAGAGAAGTAGTTTATGAAATATAGTCTTGAGACAATACTATACAATGCAGTGGAACATGTATTTAATGGGGCCTGCAGCTCGATTGGAATGAATATGCATATTACATATATAGGAGAAGAGCTTTATGGGAAGATAATATGACAGTGGTCTATTGTACAGTGGAGTTTATGTTCCCAATGAATATGCATATTAGATATGGAAGAGAAGGGGCTTATGGGAATTGACAAAGATGGCAGTGTGCTGTGTAATGTGATACCTAGTCTGCTTAGTTCATTCTAGGTGAGGCACGCAGTTGCAATAATATGAGAGAAGTGAGACGGAAGCCCATCACAGTCAGGGCTGAGGTGTTTGTTGGTGCAGTGCATTGGCACGGGCAGTACGGTAAGATGGGGCGCAAGCCCGTTATGGAGATGGCGAATTTGACTAATGGTTGTTGGCTCATGAGAGCATGGTGGCAGCTTTAGCAGGACATGCTATGAGTGTGCGCGCGCGGAAGAGGGAGTGGGCTTTATGTGGATTCTCTGATGGCTAATTGGTGAGCACCTGAACGGGGTGTTTACCTAACATGATATAAAAGGAAGTGAGCTCAGACCACATGTAATCGGACCTCTAAGCCTTGATAAAGCCAGGTTAGCTGGCGAAACATGTCGGCGAGGTCAGGCATGACGTTTTAAATTGTGATCTCTCACCTCTGTCTACAAGTGTCACCTGCTGCAGACGGTGTCACAAGGGGGCCTTATTTGTTCTGTGTCTATGAGATTAGGGACGACTGCCCAAGTAGTTGGCTTGGGATCCCTTACTGAAGCTAGTACTTTGCTATAGATATAAGGCTCCCCTGTTAATAGGTGGGGTCCACCAGACTTGATGATAGAAAAGGGAGTTTTCCCTCTTTCAGAAGCAAAAATGGGTTAAATGATGAGGATAGAGATCAGGTTTTTAAATAGTGTGTATAGAGGTTAAGAGTTAGATATAATAAAAGTTACGTTTTAGTGTTTAATAGATAGAGAACTGATAGAGTTTAAGTTTGCCTATGGCAAAATAGTAATTATAGTGATCAAAAGTCACTCTTTGTTCTCTTGCGAGATTCCCAATTTTTTGGAGATTATGTGAGTAGCCAGAACATAACCCAGAAACCAGGAGAGGTGAGTAAAAATCAAAAGCAACATTGGCAATGACTATTGTCAGTTGTAGAATGGAGGAGCTGTGTTGTCTGGGGCAAAAGCAAATGTAGATATATTTGTGTCATGACTTGTTCATGTCATGATATGAAATATCACATGGTTTAACCCCAACTTAACACTTCTCCTCTCGAGACCTGCAATAAATAATAATAATAATCTTTATTTATATAGTGACAACAAATTCCGCAGCACTTTACAGTTCAGAGGGTATAATTACAGATAAAAAGACAGACATTACACAATAAAAGCTACTTACAGATGAGACACAAAGTGTAAGGGCCCTGCACGCAAAAGCTTAGGGTGCCTGGGGGAGACGAAGGGTGAGAAGTGCTAAGTTTACAATGGTCCAGCCATGTTTCCTAAATATGTGGTGGTTTACATAAAAATTGGGTGAACCTGCCACCCTGACAGTACATCTATATACAGATAAGTTCCTGTGGGTGCCCTAGTGGAGGGAGTAACAGAAATGTGTGTGATAGAGGATGGGGGTTAGCAATAAGGGCTCTTGATAGGCCTGGCTAAGAAGATATGTCTTCAGGGCCTTCTTAAAACTATGAAGGTTAGGATTGTTCCTGATGGTATGTGGTAGCATGTTCCAGAGAACTGGTGCAGCACGTGTAAAATCTTGGAGACAGACATGGGAGGTCTGGATGATTGTGGTCTGTAGTTTGAGATCAGCAGCAGAACGGAGAGAGCGGGTAAGGTGGTAGACAGAGATGAGGGAGCAGATGTAGGGGGATGAGTTTATATTGTATCCTGTACTGAATGGGCAACCAGTGCAGTGACATAGGGTAGAGGCATCAGTATAGCGGCGGGAAAGAAAGACACGCCTGACTGCTGCACTCAGGACAGATTGGAGAGGGGAGAGTTTACAGAGAGGGAAACCGAGAAGCCAAGAGTTACAGTAGTCAAGACGAGCATGAGTAAGAGCAGTAATGAGAATTTTAGTTGTGTCCACAGTGAGAACAGGACAGATTCTGTGTAACGATTTCTGGCCGCAAAGCCAGAAACATCCTGGTACAGGGGATCCACAGGGCCCACCGCGGGCAGAGATGGTAATACCCACAGTGGGTAGCCGAAGTGCAGGGCTGGATGGCTGGACACTGGAGGCTGATAAACGGATGCTGCAGCAGTAAACAGATGACAGAGTCCCAGACAGGTGACAGAATATATTCAGCAGCAGGAGACAGCAGAGAGTAACAGGAGGACAATACGTCAGAAGAAAGCAGGGAAGACAGGTGCGCTGGACAGCGCAGGGTTAAGCACACGTACAGCAGAAGCACTGGAAACCCAAGGGTTAACCTAGCAGGAGCTTCAGCAGCAGAGGTCTAGCTCTATGGAAGCACACCAATGAACTGACCCAGAGTCCAGGGAGGAAGTTCCTTATGAAGGAAAGGGTCAGGGGTTACAGACAGGAAGCAGGAGCACTGTGTGCATAAATGTCCGCAGGCTGGCGCGCGCCCTATGGGGTGCACACACGCGCTGGGGAGGCCACAGTGGACGGACACGCGTGGAAGCAGGACCAGGTGAGTAACGCTGAGCAGAAGCCGGTGTAGAGCAAACTGACACCGCCGCTGTAAGCCCCTCACAGGGAGCCACAGCGGAGCCAGACACAGGGGCACGGGCACGACCGCGGTCTAAGGCACGGGCCGCGGCGCGATCCGTGACAGTACCCCCCCCCCTTAAGCCCTTCCCTCCGGGCGAGCCGGGTACCCCAAATATGGCGAGGGGTAACCACCTCCTCCTCGGTATCCCAGGAACTGTCTTCAGAGGAGGCGTCCAGAGCGTCCCGGATTACTTCTTGAACCTGGGGGGGCAGAAGCAGAATCAGTAGACAGAGGGAGAGGTGGGTGGTAAACAGAGGTGTCTTTACAGACCAGGAGCTCTTCTTGTGCTTGAAGTTCCTCTTCAGGCAGCACAGCAGAAACGGGCAGAGAAACGGGTGGGCGGGACTGCACAGGACGGGCAGGCTTCAGGCAGCGTGAGTGGCATAGCTCGCCCCTCTGGAGAACTTCACCCATTTGCCAATCTAGAGATGGATTGTGACGCTGGAACCCAGGGCCGGGACAAGGCATTTTGGTGCCCTAGGCGAGTACAGCCAATGGCGCCCCCCCTCGCTACCCAAAAAATGCCCCCCCCCCCACACTAATTCCTCTCGCCCCTGCGCCAGGTCCTGTCACTAATTTTCTGCATATTCCACATAGCTCCCGTCCATCTCCTCAGCAGTCGATGCACAATGAAAATCAGCCCTGACAAATTTGCATTTTCAAAATCGCTCCCCTCCATATGACAGTGAAATACCTTACAAATAAGCCACCAAATAATCCACCGATACATGGAGCAAATCTACCAGACAAATGATTGTTACTAAAAACACTCCTACAAAACCAAGACCCAAAATTATTACTACTTTAAGGATCAAATAATCCTGCCAGACCCTTACCGAACGCAACCCCACATGTGACTATCAGCTGTACACAGGCTCTGATTACATATACCACTGCCAACAGGGGCCATATAGAGGTAGTTACTAGTTGTATGTAGACGCTCTGCAGAAATATAAGTGATTACACTGCAGTTACATTTAGTGACTCACAGGAGACGTCTTTTCTGATCAGCGTCGTTCACGTTCCCTTTTATTCTCCATCCGGTTCAAACCTTCTCGCTGATTGCTCCCGACCAATACTCATCCCTGCAGATTTGGACACAAATATCTTAGAATCCTCACATTTCCAGGAACTCCTTACTTATAGGTATATAAGTCCCCTCAGTTAGACAGGTATATAGATATGCCCTCTCAGTCAGGCAGGTATATGTATATTGTCCTCTTAGACAGGTAGGTATATAGATATTGTCCCCTTAGACAGGTAGGTATATAAATATAGAGGCACTCAGGCAGGTATATAGCTAGGGGCACAGGCAGGCGTAGGGGGCCACAGGGGCCACAGGTAGGCGTATGGGGGCTCAGGCAGGCGTATGGGGGCTCAGGCAGGCGTATAGGGGCCACAGGCAGGCGTATGGGGCCACAGGCAGGCGTTAGGGGGCCCAGGCAGGCATATGGGGGGAACCAGGTAGGCGTATGGGGCCACAGGCAGGCGTATGTGGGCACAGGTAGGCGTATAGGGGCCACAGGCAAGCGTATGGGCCACAGGCAGGCGAATGGGGCCACAGGCAGGCGTATGGGGGCTCAGGCAGGCGTCTAGGGGCCACAGGCAGGCCGATAGGGGCCACAGGCAGGCGTATGGGGGCTCAGGCAGGCGTATGGGGGCTCAGGCAGGCATATTGGGGCCACAGGCAGGCGATATGGGGGCACAGACAGGTATATAGGGGCACAGGCAGGCGTATGGGGCCACAGGCAGGTATCTAGGGGCTACAGGCAGGCGTATAGGGACCACAGGCAGCCGTATGGTGCCACAGGCAGGTATATAGGGGCCACAGGCAAAAATAATAACATTTATACTCACCTTACCTCTGTCCCGGCCGCGCGCTCCTCTTCTTTTCCGGCCGCGCGCTCCTCTTCTGTCCCGGCCGCGCGCTCCTCTTCAGTCCGACACTGGAGACGTGATGATGTCATCACGCCTCCAGCGCCAGGAAGCTCCTCCGGCGCTCCTCGGGCGCACGGCCTGTGACGCGCTGTGCGCCCGAGGACAGGCAGCGTCGCGATGACATCACTTCATCGCGACGCTGCCGGCTGAGCCGCACGGGGCCGTGGCAGGTCCTCAGCGCTATGAGGACCCGGCGGCCCCACTGTGTCGGGCCTGCGGCTTACCGGAGGATCCAGCGATCCTCCGGTGAGCGGATCCGACACTGTCTGCGGGGCAGGGAGCGCTCACTCTCTGCTCCGCAGAAGCCTGCAGCTGTATGTGCGTCCAGCGGACGCACATACAGCTAAAGAGGCCGCCGGCGCTCCAGGCCCATGGCAGCGGCCTGGAGCCCGGCGAGGGTCGGGGCCCTGACTGCGCCCATTAGGGACAAGCAGAGGTAGGCGCCCTAGGCGATCGCCTACCTCTGCCTACCCGTCGTCCCGGCCCTGTTGGAACCACAGTAAGCCAAGCAAGACTGAAGCAGATGTATTAGATAGAACGTAGAACGAGATGTCCTCTTGGTGAGAGCTTCCAATTAGCAGAGATATAGGTTTTGTGCGGAACTGGACTGGCTCTTTCAGGATTTCCCCGTTGACAGAAGAGAAATGAAGTGGTTTTTTCAGACGGGTGGCAGGCAGACAGAACTTCTCCAGCAAAGACGGGAGGATGAAATTCTCAGACGAGCCGGAGTCCAGAAGAGCCGGAATTTGAACTTTAGTACCGGAACCATAACAGAGCTTGACCAGGGTGGTCAGACGAGGAGCAGAGGCATCTTTATTCAGGGACACTTCACCCACAACACCATGGCATGGAGGTTTCCGAGGCGCAGCAGGGCGGACTGGGCAGTTCTTCAGATAGTGCTTGGGATTGCCACAATATAGACACAGGTTCAGACTGCGCCGGCGAGTGCGTTCATACAGGCTTAGATGGGCGTGATTCACCTCCATAGGATCGTCTTGAAGGAACGCAGGTGCCTGGTGAGGTAGACTTGGGGGTGAAGATACAAGGCGAGGCGAAGGCTTGCGAGGACGGAAGGGCGGTGACTGCTGGCGAAGCTCTAGCTCTCTTTCAGAAAAACGTATGTGGATTTTGGTAGCTAGAGCAATGAGGTCGTCCAGGTTACTTGGTAGGTCACAACCAGCCAGTTCATCCTTGATGTGCCCAGCGAGGCCCCCACCAGAAGGCTGCAACGAGGGCCTTGTTGTTCCAAGCAAGTTCCGAAGCCAGGGTACGAAACCGGATGGCATATTGGCCCACAGTTTCGCCTTGACAGGTACGTAACAGAGCAGATGCCGCGGAGGTATTGCGCCCAGGTTGTTCAAAAATTTTCCGGAAGGTGCACAGAAACTCTTGGATGTCCTCTGTCAGCAGATCCCCTCTCTCCCAGAGGGGTGAGGCCCAGGCCAAAGCTTCACCTGAGAGCAGACTGATGATAAACGCCACCTTTGCTCTATCGGATGGAAACTGGTGTGCCAGGACCTCGAAGTGTATGGTACACTGGTTGATGAATCCGCGACATGTAAGGGGGTCTCCGTCGTAACGAGCAGGTAGAGGCTGGTGCAGGCTGGGACTGGACATGGCCGCAGGTGGCGGAGATACGGCAGGTAGCAGAGCTGGCGTAGGTACCCGTGCAGACGCAACTTCATCCAGACGTGTGGTAACGGTCTGTAGCTTCTGGAAGAGTTGCTCCAGGTGCGTGCCATGACGGTTGATTACAGCTACCAGGTCAGGTAGCGTCACTCCGGCGGGATCCATTTAGTAGGGTCAGTTCGTACTGTAACGATTTCTGACTGCAAAGCCAGAAACGTCCTGGAACAGGGGATCCACAGGGCCCACCGCGGGCAGAGATGGTAATACCCGCAGTGGGTAGCCGAAGTGCAGGGCTGGATGGCTGGACACTGGAGGCTGATAAATGGATGCTGCAAAAGTAAACAGATGACAGAGTCCCAGACAGGTGACAGAATATATTCAGCAGCAGGAGACAGCAGGGAGAAACTGGAGGACAACACGTCAGGACACAGCAGTGAGAACAGGTGCGCTGGACAGCGCAGGGTTAAGCACACGTTCAGCAGAAGCACTGGAAACCCGGGTTTTAACCTAGCAGGAGTTTCCAGCAGGGGTCTAGCTAAAAACCCGTGTTCACAGGGTTTTATTTGGGGGGGGTTTGGAGCCGACTGGCCCGTATTTGGCTGCAGTAGGGCCCCCCAACCGTCCCAGAACTCGGAAATCCACTTCTCAAAGGAATATGGAATTATGGTGGTGCCACACACTGAAAAGAAATAGCGGGGGGGTCGGTTATTAAGGTGGAAAAAGAAAAGGGGCACATGTATGATGGCTTTCCGCCTTTTTTTTGGCGTATACTGGCCCCCCGGCCCGAATCCCGCTGTCGGAGCGGGGTTTCGGGGTTTTGGCGCGTGTTAGCCATTTCAGCTGCGCCCCGCATGAAGGGGCGGGAGTGGGGGGGGTTGTGGGCGGGGGGTAGGCTTCCGGGGCGGGACGGGTGCGCTCGAACTCGGGCATGTACGATGGGAGTCGGAAAAAAGCGGGCGCGTGCAGCGCTCGCAGCTCCGACGGGCCGGGTTTTTTTGGCTAAACCCCCGAAGGGCGAAGTGAAGAAAGGATGGAACATGCAAGGAAGCATTTTTTAAAGATCGCGACGAAATCTCGGCGCTCCGCCCCCGTGCGCAAGTATGATTCCAAAAAAATCCCCTTTATAAAGGGGGGGAAAACCGGTCAGAAAAGTCGAACGTAAAAAAAAACAAAATTTAAAAAAAAAAAAAAACATTTCCAAAAATCCACCGGGAAATTTAAAATAAGTAAAAGCGAAAAAGTATTCTGACCACGGGGGGGCTACCCGGCCCAAACAAATAGGAGCGCAAAGACCCCTTTATTAGGGGGGTTTGACCCAATCAGAATCCACGGGGGATAATTCAAAATCAGTTTAAAAAAACAGAAAAGAGTGATTGGCTGAGCTAGCGGGGGCTTGGTTATCCAGCCAATCAGAGCGCCCAGCTACTTTCCCATTATAGTTATGGAAGATGGGCGCTCTGAAATTGGCTCTCAGGCCGTGCGGCAGGGGGTATTAATAAAAAAAACATTTTTTATTAAGTGGAAAAAATTATCAGATAAGAGCAAACCCCTTTTTTACAAAAAGCAGTTTAAAAAACCCAAAACGCGTTTGTGCCAAAACCGGCGCTACAAGGGAATTGCAATAGAGGAATTGCCGGGAAATACAGAAATTTTCAAATTGTTTAAGCTTTCTCATTGGTCGGAAAAACCCCAGCCAATCAAATAGGAGCGAAAAATGTCCCATTAAAACCCTATGGAGAAGAATTGACCAATCAAATAGGAGGAAAATGTCCCTTTATATCCATGGAAAAAATTGCCCAATCATTTTCCCAAAGGCGGGACGTTGAAAATACGTAAAAAGCAAAAAACGAGTGATGGTTGAAGGGGGGGGGCTGTCCATTTTACCCAAATCGAGCGCAGCTACTTTCGATAGAGTTCTATGGGGAAAAGAAAATTCTGACGCGTCTGTGTTTGGCTAAGAAAAAGAGGTGAGGTTATTTGGACCAATGGAAGAGCGGCGACGCCCTTGGGTTTTTAATGAAATCTGAAATAAACTGTACATGGCCGAAATCAAATTATAAACTACAGAATTTTCCCGTGTGTATAAAAAAACAATGAAAATAGGGGGGGTAACAAAAAAAAAAAATATTAAATCAAAAAATCATGTTTATTTCTCTATTTTCATTGCACCCTATTTTGATCCTTGGTAACGAAAATAAAGAAATAAAATGATTTTATTGATTTAATATTTTTTTTTCTTCCCCCCCTATTTTTATTCTTTTATATACACATGGGACCATTCTGTAGTGATCTTTGATTTGGGGCCGTGTACAGTTTGTTTTAGATTGCATTAGAAAACCCATAGGAGGGCTCGCCTCCCTTTGGTCCAAATAACTGCGCCTCTTTTACTTAGCCAATCCCGAGCCGCTCGAATTTCTTTTCCCCCAAGAAACTCTATAGAAATATCGCGCTCTGATTGGTAATGGACGGCCCCCCCGCTTCAACCAATCAGCTCGTTTCGCATTTTTTACTGTATTTTTTTTTAAATGTCCCCCCCTTGGAATATGATTGGTAATTTTTTTCCATAGGATATAATGGGACATTGTCGTCCTATTCTGATTGGTGGTTTATGCTGACCAAAAACAATCTTAAAACAATTTGAATTACTGTTTTTCCGGAATTTTCTATTGCAATTCCCCCTTTTGCGCCCCGGTTCGGCGACAAATGCGTTTGTTGGGTTTTTAACTGCTTTATTTGTAAAGAAGGGTTTTTGTTTTTATTGTAATGTTTTTAACTTAATAAAAATGTTTTTTTATTTAAAACTTATGCCCCACGGCGCGAGGCCGAGATTTTAGAGTGCCCATCTCTCCTAGACTTTTTTTAAAAGGAGAAGTCCTCGGGGCCTTGATTGGGGGGATAGCAACCCCGCTTTGCTCACCAATCACCTCCCCTTTTTTTTCAGCATTTTTACAGTATTTTTAACTGTCCCGCCGTGGTTCTGATTGGTCTAAATTCCCATAGGGTAGAAAGGGTTTGTCGTCCTATTCTGATTGGGTGAGAAGCCAAGTCCCCGGTAGCTTAACCCAAACAGCTATTTTCTGCATTTTTTTCTGTATTTTGAAACTATCCCCGTGGTTTTTTATTTTTCTAAAATTCCCCATAGGTTTTAATGGTTCACTGTTGTATCCTGATTGGTCGGCATTAAACCGGCCTCGGGAAAAACTTTCAGAATTTGAATTATGTATTTCCCGGGAATTTCCAATATCCTAATTCTTTAATTAGGTATTGGAAAGTGATTTTGTTTTATGTAATTTTTTTTTTTGAGGTTTTTACTCTTTTTTCTGAGAATGTTGAACGACTTTATAAAAAGGGGTTTTTTTTATTCATACTCCGACCGACATGTGGAATGATTTCTCGCTGTCCAAACCTGTCTGCATCGGAACTGTTTTGGCGCAGTCCCCACCGGGGGGCCCTAAGTCCCGCACTTTGCCCAGTCCCCGCATGTGCCCCCCAAAATGGCGAGGCGCAGGGAACTTTTCCCCGCATGTATGAGTGCGCTACCTCCGGCGGCGAATCATAGGTGCAGCCCCTCTCTGCGCCTCGGTCCCGCACTGCGCCACCACACTGGCGAGGCGCGGCGGACTTTTCCCCGCATGTATGACCGCACTACCTCCGGCGGCGAATCATAGGGGCAGCCCCGCACTGCGCCTCGGACCCGCACTGCGCCTAAAACACTGGCGAGTCACGGCAGACTTTACATGCTATGTATGAGCGCGCCCCGGCCCCGACATAAATCAGGCGCAGATTCCGCCGGAAAACTGGCGGAAAGGTGCGCCCCGACCCGGCGAGATTCATACATGTGGCCCTAAAAGTTCAGTTTTAGTGAGGTTTAGTTTAAGATACAGGGAGGACATGATGTCAGAGACAGCGGACAGACAGTCACTGGTGTTTTGTAGCAGGGCAGGAGTGATGTCTTGGGAGGAAGTGTATAGTTGAGTGTCATCAGCATAGAGATGGTACTGGAAGCCAAAATCTGCTGATGGTTTGGCCATAAAACAAATAATTCCTAAATAGATAACAAAAAGTGATTTACCTCAACAATATTCCAAATGCAGATCAATTTCAAGTGAAGAAATAAAATGTAAGCTACTTCCAATGACCCTGTACCCGCAGAAGATGTTCTTCCAGACCCTTCTAATCCTACATTCTGAAAAATAACACCCTTCTTGTAAAAGTTGGTGGGAACTTGTGAAATACTGGATTAACACCATTCTTTACAAAGCAGGCGTTTCATCAGTGATTCATCGAGGGGAAGACCCGAATCTGTGCAAATAAAAGCTGGTATTTCCAAGACAAAAGTGACAATTAACTTAAAAGTGGTGATTTTATAAAATAACAAAGACCAGAAGTTCTGTAAAAGATACTTCAAAAGTTAATGTAGCTGTAAAATGTTTTCTATAAAAATAACCCTGATCATACGTTAGCATTCTGCAATCGGCGAGGGGGAGGTGTAAGAAATATATGTTGTTCCATTTTCTTTCTTTTCTCTGGTTATTGAATGATAAATAATATAAGAACCTTTCTCCACTCTGTCACACTTCTATCTCTTTGTTTCTTTCACAGTATAACATGAGGACTCACAATAACTTCTTATTTAAGTAATAAAAATGTATTGTATTCTTCATGAAAGTTGTAAAGTTACAGGAATACATAGAAATTATAGCTTACACTAGTTAGCTCATGTATGGGGCCTCTTTGTGTGAGTGGGAGAATCTGTTGTGCTCTTCTGACCTTCCCTCTTTTGCACCCTCTTGCATCATGTGTCATCATGGCTTCTGGTCTCTCATGGTTCAATGTCCATCACTAAAATACATACAGTATCTCACAAAAGTAAGTACACCCCTCACATTTTTGTAAATGTTGTATTATATCTTTTCATGGGACAACACTGAAGATATGACACTTTGATGCAATGTAAAGTAGTCAGTGTACAGCTTGCATAACAGTGTAAATTTGGTGCGCCCTCAAAATAACTCGACACACAGTCATCAATGTCGAAACCGCTGGCAACAAAAATGAGTGCACCCCTAAGTGAAAATGGACAAATTGTGCCCAAACTGTCAATAGTTTGTGTGGCCCCCATTATTTTCCAGCACTGCCTTAACTCTCTTGGGCCTGGAGGTCACTAGAGCTTCACAGGTTGCAGCCACTAGAATCCTCTTCCACTCCTCCATAACAACAACACAGAGCTGGTGGATGTTAGAGACCTTGCGTTCCTCCACCTTCCATATGAGGATGCCCCACAGATAATCAATAGGGTTTAGGTCTGGAGACATGCTTGGCCAGTCCAGCAATTTAACCCTCATTTTCTTTAGTAAGGCAGTGGTCATCTTGGAGGTGTGTTTGGGTAGTTATCATGCTGGATACTGCCTTGTACCCCAATTTCCGAAAGGGAGGGGATCATGCTCTGCTTCAGTATATCACAGTACATATTGGCATCCATGATTCCCTCAATGAACTGTAGCTCCCTACAGCCGCAGCACTCATGCAGCATCGAACCTTGACACTCCCACCACCATGCTTGACTGTAGGCAAAACACACCTCACCTTATTGCCACCACACACACTAGATCTCATCAAACCACAGGACATGGTTCCAGTAATCTATGTCCTTAGTCTGCTTGTCTTCAGCAAACTGTTTGCAGGCTTTCTTGTGTATCATCTGTAAAAGAGGCTTCCTTCTGGGATGACAGCCATGCAGACTAATTTGATGAGGTGAGGCGTATGGTCTGAGCAATGACAGTTCTACCCTTCACCTCTGGATGTGACTCTGAGCAAGTGCACACAATTTCTTTGACCATGGCGAGGCCTGTTCTGAGTGGAACCTGTCTTGCTAATCCGCCACATGGTTTTGGCCACCGTGCTGCAGCTCAGTCTCAGGGTGTTGGCAATCTTCTTATCTTCTTCATGTAAAGCGACTATCCTTTTTTCAGATTCTCAGACAGTTCTTTGTCATGATTTTGCCATGTTCTGCCCCCCAAAAGAATCAATATCGGGTTGGGCCCCAAAAAAATTTAAAAGGTAAAACCCAAGAATCATCTCCAAAGGTGGGTCCCAAGAATCATCTCCGTGATGGGGCCCCAGGCACCCAATTGATACTTTAGAAAAAACCAATATCCACCGTTTTCCCTTTCTTTACTGCATATACTTGAGAAAAACCCAACTAAAATGAGAACTCTAAGTCCCCTAAAAACCCAAAACCCCTCAGAAAAAGCAATGAATGTCAGAGTAGACGCAGATGGTAGCGGAGAAGACACATGACAGGGGCAGGACTAGAACGTAGCTTTAGTAGACTTGGGGAGCATTGAAGGGGTTAATGTTGTATGGGGGAAACAAAATTTGTGGGGCCTTGTTTTTTAAATGGGGACCCCTTTGTGGGGAAAACGGTCTTTTCGTCAGAAGACTGGGAGGACGCAATTTGCCCTACTGCCAGCATTTGGATTCAGGGATTCTGGGGGGGTCATTGAAGGCAGGAAATATGAGGAATATAATTTTGGAGAAATAATAAGGGGAAGTTGGTCCCAATATTTTTTGTGATGTATTTTGGGCCGGGATTTTACCCGCCTGTTTGTTGTCTCCTGTAGGAAGGGCCCCCCCGCAGGATTTGAGCCAGGGGGGTCCTCGGGCCCAAAGGGAAGTATGGCTGTTAGCTGCATGCAAGCAGGTTTCCCCTTTGGTTTTCAGTTGACTTTAGTGCCTTCAAGGACTCTTTTTTTTTTTTTTTTTTTTAAATCGGACAAAGTTGAGTCACATTATTACGACCATTTTTCTACTTTTAAATTAGATGCCTTAGTCATAAAATTGTGGGGGCTGGCTTGGGGTTTAATGGGTGTGTGATGGTTGTTGTAACATTCCCTCATTGCTGTCATGGTAAAAGGTTCAATTACCGAGTTGCAAAAAGGGAGGGGTATTGATTTGGGGCCCAAATATCAGTTTTTTCTGAAAAGTGGCAGTTTTGACCTGTTAGGGTGCTAAAATTAGTGAAGTTTTAGGGTGAGTGGACCCAAAGGGGCGCCATTGTGAATAAGCGACTTGGAAAAAATGCGAGCACCATGTGCCTTTCAATATAGGTGAAGTTGGGCTATGACGGTGCGTGAGGGTGGAGGACACATTACGGTGCCAAAATGACCTAGTGGGCACCGACAGTGTCTAACAAAAGTTCAGTAAACCCCTACTGTGTTAGGGGCTCGAAGCAGACTTATGTCACTGCAACTCTGCTAACCATTACATTGGAAGAAAAGGTTTATATTACAGCCATATCGGAATTGGACCTCATGTGATTAGCAAAAGGTTGTCTTCTCCAATGAGTCAGGTTTACTGCTTCATTGAACAGATGGACAGCGTCAGGCGAGAAACATCAGAGAACAAACACCCTGCAACCATTTCAGGAGGAACACCAGCTTATGGTTGCAGTGTTATGGTCTGGGAAATGATTTTGTGGGTGGTATTTTCTGGGCCACTCATCCATGGAAGGCGCTGTCTACCTTTGGGTTGACTCCCCCTTGAGACACGTACACTAAAAAAAAAATGATTGTCCTTTCCCTTTGGCGATTGGTCTTGGTAAACAAAGAAAAATTCACACGGGGGGGGTAAAAGTCCGACAATTTTTTGGAAAAGCAGGACCAAGACTTCCAAATATGGGGCCCCGGCCCCTAATTCTCCAGATTTGACCCCAAAAGGTCTGTTTGGAGCCCCCCAGAGGTGTTGTTTGCTCTATGGATTTTTCCACCCGTGTGGAGCCCCTGGTGGTGGTGTTGGCTTTATTGCCCCTCCACGCTGTGGGAAACCCCTGGATGGTGGTGTTGGCATTTTTGCCCCCCTCCAGCAGTGTGGGACCCCTGGGTGGTGGTGTTGTTAGGGGCTCTCCAGCAGCTGTGGGAGCCCCCGGATGGTGGGGGGGGGGCTCTTGGGCTCTCCAGCAGCTGTGGGGCCCCCGGGGGTGGGGGTTTTTTGGGGTTTCTATGGACTCTCAACCCCCGGTGTGGGGCCCCCCGGATGGTGGTGTTGGGTTTGGACCCTCCAGCAGGGCTCTGGGGGGGCCCCTCGGGGGGTGGTGTGGTGGCTTTAAAAATGGACCCGTCCAGACGTGGGGGCCCCTGGATGGTGGTGTTGCTTATGGGGCCTTCAGCAGTGTGGGGGGCCCTGGAGGGTGGTGTTGGTTTTGGGGATCCCCCAGCAGCTGGGGGCCCCGATGGGGGTGTTGGCTCAATGGACCCTCCAGCAGCTCGGGGCCCTGGAGGGAGTGCGGGTTTTGGGACCCCCCACATTGTGGGACCCCCTGGATGGTGGTGTTACTCTAGGACTCTCCACAGCTGGGGGAGCCCTGGATGGTGTGTTGGCTCATGGACTCTCCACCAGTTTTTGGGGGCCCGGGGATGGGGTTTTGGCTCTATGGACCCTCCGCATTTGGGACCCCCCCGGGTGGTGGTGCTGGCTCTTTGGACCTCCACAGCTTGGCCCCCCTGGAGGGTGGTTTTGGGCTCTAGGGACCCCCCAGCAGCTTGGGGCCCTGGATGGGGGTTTTGGCTCTATGACCTCACAGTTTGGGGGAGCCCTGGATGGTTGTTGGTTCTTTTTGGACTCCACCAGCGGGACCCCCGGGAGGGTGTTTTTGCCTATGACTCTCAGCAGCTGTGGACCCCTGGCCGGGGACCTCCAGCAGTTTGGGGGGCCCCTGGATGGGGGTGTTGGGCTTATGGACCCCCCGACTGTGGGAGTCCGGGATTTGTTGGCTCTATGGACTCTCCACAGCTGGGGACCCCCTGGCTCTATGGCCCTCCAGCACTAGGGACCCCTGGTTTTTTTGGATCCCTCACCTGGGGGAGCCCGGAGGGTGGTGTTGGCTCTAGGACCTCCAATGTGGGAGCCCCTGGATGGGGGGTTTGGGTTGGCCTATGGGACCCTCCAGCACTGTGGAGCCCCTGGATGGTGTTTGGCCTATGGACTCTCCAGCAGCTGTGGGGCCCCTTTGATGGTGGTTTGGGCTCTGTGACCCTCCACACTGGGGGACCCCCTGGAGGGTGGTGTTGGCTCATGGACCCGTCCAGCAGCGGGGGGACCCCCTGGATGGGGGTTGGCTCTATGGACCCTCCACAGCTGTGGGTTTCGCCCACCCCGATACCTGTGACAACCACCAGGCCCTTTACGAGTCACTCCCAGACCTCTAACGGGCTACCTGTCTGCAGATGGGGGTTTTACTGGGGTTTTTTGTTGGTGGTCATAATAATGTGACTCGATTATGTATTGATGATTATGATGTTTTATACTAGTATTGAATGTGTTAATGAATGAATGCTGTGGCCTTTCCTGTGTTACGCCTTATTTCAGGGAGTGCGGGGGCGCCAGAGGGCGAAGCCCGTCATCTACTGTCCCCATTTCATGGCTTTCAATGGTGAGAGTTGTAACTTACAGCTCTTGGGCCACAATGCAATATCTATAACAAGGCCCCGCAGGAGCTATTTATTATACTGGTGGCATGTTTTATGGCAGAAGGATCCTCGAGCCCCATCAAGCACCAGCACCAGTGCGATTGATGCCTCCTTCCCCCCCTCTATTGCCATACCCCCAGCTTGTCGGTTAGTAATGATTATAAATCTGTTTTTCCAGCACTCATGTCTGCTCCATGTCTCATCTTAGAGACTTTATTTAAAGTTAGAAATTCATAAAATAGTTTGGAATAACATATGGGTGTTATAAAACGTGTGGGAAAGTGCCAACGTCTTAAAATCCCACATGCACTTGTTAAAGTCTGCAAAGCAAACACAAATGGGACCCGCGGGTACCCGCCATGTTTGGCAGAGAACGAAAATTATTTACAGTGAACTGAGAGTACAGAATCGCATTAACTCCCTGCAAACCCTGACATTTACATCGGGGGAATTTATTAAACTGGAGAACTTCACCAAATTAAAGCAGAGCTGTCCACTCCCCTGACACTGTCTGCTCCAGAAAATACCTGTTACTCTCCGAGCAATACTGCAGCATGTGAACTCTGCTCTGCGCCATCCATCTCTTACACCCCCTGGAATTTAACTCTTATTATCAATGCTCTG
>JAODAL010060589.1:0-20814 GCA_025379985.1 Phyllomedusa bahiana | reverse complement strand
ACCTCCTGAAATTACTGATACGACAGAGGCCCGTATACCTCACCCCTCCCTGTAATCTGATACCAGAGGCCCCGTATACCTCACACCTCCCTGTAATACTGATACCAGACGAGGCTCCGTATACCTCACACCTCCTGTAATACTGATACCAGAGGCCCCGTATACCTCACACCCTCCTGTAATACTGATACCAAAAGGCCCCGTATACCTCACACCTCCCTGTAATACTGATACCAGCAGGGCCCCGTATACCGCACACCTCCCTGTAATACTGTTACCAAAAGGCCCGTATACCTCACACCTCCCTGTAATTATGATACCAGACAGGGCCCGTATACCTCACACCTCCCTGTAATACTGATACCAGAGGCCCCGTATACCTCACACCTCCCTGTAATACTGATACCAGACAGAGGCCCCGTATACCTCACACCTCCCTGTAATACTGATACCAGAGACCCCGTATACCTCACACCTCCCTGTAATACTGATACCAGACAGAGGCCCCGTATACCTCACACCTCCCTGTAATACTGATACCAGACAGAGGCCCCGTATACCTCACACCTCCCTGTAATACTGATACCAGAGGCTCCGTATACCACACACCTCCCTGTAATACTGATACCAGACAGAGGCTACGTATACCTCACACCTCCCTGTAATACTGATACCAGAGGGCCCCGTATACCTCACACCTCCTGTACTGATACAGAGGCCGTATACTCACTCCGTAATACATACAGAGAGGCTCCGTATACCTCACACCTCCCTGTAATACTGATACCAGAGGCCCCGTATACCTCACACCTCCCTGTAATACTGATACCAGAGGCCCCGTATACCTCACACCTCCCTGTAATACTGATACCAGAGGCCCCGTATACCTCACACCTCCCTGTAATACTGATACCAGACAGAGGCTCCGTATACCTCACACCTCCCTGTAATACTGATACCAGAGGCCCCGTATACCTCACACCTCCCTGTAATACTGATACCAGAGGCCCCGTATACCTCACACCTCCCTGTAATACTGATACAGAGGCTCCGTATACCTCACACCTCCCTGTAATACTGATACCAGACAGAGGCCCCGTATACCTCACACCTCCCTGTAATACTGATACCAGACAGAGGCCCCGTATACCTCACACCTCCCTGTAATACTGATACCAGACAGAGGCCCCGTATACCTCACACCTCCCTGTAATACTGATACCAGACAGAGGCCCCGTATACCTCACACCTCCCTGTAATACTGATACCAGACAGAGGCCCCGTATACCTCACACCTCCCTGTAATACTGATACCAGACAGAGGCCCCGTATACCTCACACCTCCCTGTAATACTGATACCAGAGACCCCGTATACCTCACACCTCCCTGTAATACTGATACCAGAGGCCCCGTATACCTCACACCTGCCTTTAATACTGATACCAGAGGCCCCGTATACCTCACACCTCCTGTAATACTGATACCAGAAGGCCCGTTTTACCTCACACTCCCTGTAATACTGATACCAGACAGAGGCCCCGTATACCTCACACCTCCCTGTAATTCTTGCATACAGAGGCACCGTATACCTCACACCTCCCTGTAATACTGATTACCGACGAGGCCCCGTATCCCTCACACCTCCCTGTAATACTGATACCAGAGGCCCCGTATACCTCACACCTCCCTGTAATACTGATACCAGAGGCCAACACCTCCCTGTAATACTGATACCAGAGGCCCCGTATACCTCACACCTCCCTGTAATACTGATACCAGACAGAGGCCCCGTATACCTCACACCTCCCTGTAATACTGATACCAGAGGCCCCGTATACCTCACACCTCCCTGTAATACTGATACCAGAGGCCCCGTATACCTCACACCTCCCTGTAATACTGATACCAGACAGAGGCCCCGTATACCTCACACCTCCCTGTAATACTGATACCAGAGGCCCCGTATACCTCACACCTCCCTGTAATACTGATACCAGAGGCCCCGTATACCTCACACCTCCCTGTAATACTGATACCAGACAGAGGCCCCGTATACCTCACACCTCCCTGTAATACTGATACCAGAGGCCCCGTATACCTCACACCTCCCTGTAATACTGATACCAGACAGAGGCCCCGTATACCTCACACCTCCCTGTAATACTGATACCAGACAGAGGCCCCGTATACCTCACACCTCCCTGTAATACTGATACCAGAGGCCCCGTATACCTCACACCTCCCTGTAATACTGATACCAGAGGCCGATCCCTCACACCCCCCCTTTTAATACTGATACCAGAGGCCCCGTATACCTCACCCCTTTTTCCTGTAATACTGATACCAGACAGAGGCTCCGTATACCTCACACCTCCCTGTAATACTGATACCAGAGGCTCCGTATACCTCACACCTCCCTGTAATACTGATACCAGAGGCAGCGTATACCACACCCCTCCCTTCATTACTGATCCCAGAGACACCGTATACCTCACACCTCCCTGTAATACTGATACCAGACAGAGGCCCCGTATACCTCACACCTCCCTGTAATACTGATACCAGAGGCCCCGTATACCTCACACCTCCCTGTAATACTGATACCAAGAGCCCCGTATACCTCACACCCCCCTGAAATTTACTGATACCAAGAGGCCCGTATCCCTCACACCTCCTGTAATACTGATACCAGACAGAGGCCCCGTATACCTCACACCTCCTGTTAATACTGATACCAGACAGAGGCCACGTATACCTCACACCTCCTTTTAATACTGATCCCACAGAGGCCCCGTATACCTCAAAACCTCCCTGTAATACTGATCCAAGGGCCCGTATACATCACACACCCCTGTAATACTGATACCAGAGGCCCCGTATACCTCACACCTCCCTGTAATACTGATACCAGAGGCCCCGTATACCTCACACCTCCCTGTAATACTGATACCAACAGAGGCTCCGTATACCTCCACCCCCCTTTAAATTTAAACCCAAAAAGGCCCCTATCCCCACCACCTCCCTAATACTAACCAAGCCCCGAACCTCACACCTCCCGAAAAATACTGATCCCAAAGGGGCCCCGATACCTCACACCCCCTTAATACGAACCAACCCCCATACCCCCCTCCCTGAAATCACACCAACCCCGTAACCTCACCTCCCTTAAATGATCCCAAGGCCCTTAAACCTCACCCCCGTAAATTTAAACCAAACCCCCAATACCTCACCCCCCCTGAATACTGAACCAAAGACCCCGTAACCCTCACACCCCCCTTTAATACTAACCCCCAAAACCCCCCTGAATACCAACACCCTCCTTAAAAATATACCAAAGGGCCCCGTAACCCACACCTCCCGTAATACTTACCAAGGCCCCAAACCCTCAACCCCCTAAACTGATACCAAAAGGGCCCCTATACCTCACACCCCCCTGTAATACTATACCAAAAACCCGATACCTCACACCCCCTTAAACAACCAGAAAAGGGGCCCCCTATACCTCAACCTCCCTTAAACGATACCAGAGCCCCTATCCTCACACCCCCCTGTAATACATACCAACAACCCCATACCCCACCTCCTTAATACTGATCCCAACCCCCGTAACCTCACCCCTCCGAAAATACGATACAAAACCCCGTAAAATCACACCTTCCCTTTTAAAATGTACCAGACAGGGCCCCTTCCCCAAAACCCCCAATAAAAAAACCCCCTAACCCCCAAACCCCCCAAAAACTAAACCAAAACTCCTATAACCCCCCTTAAATAACCCAACCCTTAACCTCCCCCCCCCTTTAAACATCCCAACCCAAACCCCTCCCCCCCCAAATTTTTTTAAAAAAAACCCAAACCCCAAACCTCCCTGTAATACTATACCACGAGCTCCGTAAAACCTCCACCTCCCTGTAATACTGATACCAGACAGAGGCCCCCGTATACCTCACACCTCCCTGTAATACTGATACCAAGAGGCCCCGTATACCTCACACCTCCCTGTAATACTGATACCAGACAGAGGCCCCGTATACCTCACACCTCCCTGTAATACGAAAACCAAAGAGGCCCGTATACCTCACACCTCCCTGTAATACTGATACCAGACAGAGGCCCCCGTATACCTCACACCTCCCTGTAATACTGATACCAGAGGCCCCGTATACCTCACACCTCCCTTTAATACTGATACCAACAGAGGCCCCGTATACCCTCACCCCTCCCTGTAAAAACTGAATACCAGACAGAGGCCCCGTATACCTCACACCTCCCTGTAATACTGATACCAGAGGCCCCGTAATACCTCCCACACCTCCCTGTAATAACTAAATACCAAGAGCCCCCGTAATACCTCCAAACCCTCCCTGTAATACTGATACCAGAGGCCCCGTAACCTCACACCTCCCTGTAATACTGATACCGACCAGAGGCCCGTATACCTCAACCCCTCCCTGTAATACTGATACCAAAAGGGGCCCCGTATACCTCACACCTCCCTGTAATACTTATACCAGAGGGCCCCGAAATACCTCACACCCCCCTGTAATACTGATCCCAAACCAGAGGCCCCGTATACTCACACCTCCCTGTAATACTGATACCAAGGGCCCCCGTATACCTCACACCTCCCTGTAATACTGATACCAAAGGCCCCGTATACCTCACACCTCCCTGTAATACTGATACCAACAGAGGCCCTTTATACCTCAAAACCCTCCCTGTAATACTGATACCAGACGGCCCCGTATACCTCACACCTCCCTGTAATACGTCCGATAAAAACAAAGAGGGGCCCCGAATACCTCACACCTCCCTGTAATACTGAAACCAAGGCTCCGAAACCTAACACCCCCCCGGTAATACTGAAACCAAAAGGCCCCCGAAACCTCACACCTCCCTGTAAAACGATACCAGAGGCCCCGTTTATACCTAAACACCTCCCGAAATACTGTTTACCAAGGCCCCGAATACCTAAACACCTCCCTTAATACTGATGCAAGGCCCCGAAATACCTCACACCCTCCCTGTAAACTGATCCCCAACCCAAGACCCCCGTAAAACCTTTCACACCTCCCGTAATACAAAACCCCCAAAAGAGGCCCCGAATACCTCACCCCCTCCCTTTAATACAAACCCCAAAAAGGGGCCCCCGGTATACCTCACACCTCCCGAAAATACTATACCAGGGGGCCCCCGTAACCTCAAAAACCTCCCTGAAATTACTGATACCAGACGGGGCCCTAAACCTCACACCCCTGTAATACTGAAAAACCCGGGGCCCCAAAAAAAGTTTTAAAAAAAAAAAACCTCCTCACACCCCCCCTGTAATACTAAATTCCCCAGACAGAGGCCCCGTATAACCCCACACCCCCTTTCCAACAAACCCAAAACAAAAGGGCCCCGTTTTACCTCACACCCCCCTGTAATACTGATCCCAAAGAGGTTTCCGTATCCCTCAAAACCTCCCGGAATACGATACCAGCCCGGGGGCTACGTATACTCACACCCCCCTGTAATACTGAAAACCCAGAGGCCCCCGTATACCTCACACCCCCCTGTAATACGATACCAGACGAGGCCCCGATCCTCACACCCCCCCTGTAATATTTACCCCCAACAGAGGCTCCGTATACCCCCAACCCCCGGGAAAACTAAATCCCAAAGAGGCTCCGTATACCTCACACCCCCCAGTAATACTGATCCCAAAGGGCCCCCGAATACCTCCACCATCCCGTAATACAAATTTAACTAACAGGGGTTTTTCCGTAACCCACACCCCCCTTTTTAATACGGGATACCAGAGGCCCCTATACCTCACAACCTCCCTGTAAAACTAATACCAGAAAAGAGGCTCCGAAACCTCACACCTCCCGTAATAATGATCCCAGACAGGGGCCCCCCTTAACCTCACACCCCCCTGTAAAACTGTTACCAGCCCAACCCTCCCGTATACCTCACACCTCCCGGTAATACTGTCCCCAGGGGCCTCCGTAAAACCCACAACCCCCCTGTAAAACAAAATACCAGAACAGAGGTTTAACGAACCTTAAACACCTCCCTGTAAACTGATACCAACAGAGGCCCCGGTAACCCACTCCCCCCCCTGAAATTTCTGATAACCAGCCCAGAGGCTCCGTATACCTCCACCTCCCTGTAATACTGATACCAGACAGACCCGTATACCCCCACACCCCCCCTTTGTAATACAAAATTAACCAAGCCCCGTATACCTCACACCCCCCCAGTAATACTGATCCAAAGGGGGCCCCAAATATCCCACCCCTTTCCCTGTAAACAAATACCAAAACAAGGCCCCTTTTACCCTCACACCTCCCTTAATACTGGACAAAAAACAAAAGGCTCCGTTTTACCTCACACCTCCCGAAAAAACTAAAACCCAGAGGCCCCCGTTTTCCTCAAAACCCCCCTTTGTAATACTGAAAACCCAGACAGGGGGGCCCCGTAAAACCTAAACACCTCCCTGTAATCCCGGAAACCAAACAGAGGCTCCGTATCCCTAAACACCCCCCTGTAATACTGATACCAGACAGAGGCCCCGAAACCCCTCACACCCCCCTTTTAAAATACTGAAACCCAAAGGGGCCCCGAAAACCCCGCAACCCCCCCTTAAAATATTTAAAATACCAGACAAGGCCCCCGAAATCCCCTCACACCCCCCTTGTAATACGAAAAAAAAAGGGGCTCCGATCCCCCTCAAACCTCCCTTAATACGATACCAAGGGGGCCCCCCTCCTTATCCCTCCCCACCTCCCTGTAATACTGATACCAGGGGCTCCGAAAAATACCTCACACCCTCCCTGTAATACTGATACCAAGAAAAGGGGCCCCCTTAAAACCTTCACACCCCCCGTAATACTGATACCAAAGGGGCCCCCGTAAACCTCACACCCCCCGGGAGATACGATCCCAGGGGCTCCGTATCCCTCACACCTCCCGTAATACTGAAACCAGCAGGGGTTTTCCGTATACCTCACACCCCCCCTGAAATACTGATCCCCAAGGGGCCCCCTTATACCCACACCTCCCTTTTAATACGATACCAGACAGGGGGCTCCGAAATCCCTCCACACCTCCCTGAAATTTACTGATCCCCAGACAAGGCCCCGAAATACCTCACACCTCCCTGAAATACTGAACCAAAAACCCCCCCCGTATACCTCTCCCTCCCTGTAATACGGATACCAGCCCAAGGCCCCGTATACCTCACAACCTCCCTTAATACTGATACCAACAGGGGGCCCTTCCGTATACCTCACACCTCCCTGTAAAAACTGTTACCAGGGGGCCCCCGTATACCTCAAAACCTCCCTTTAATACTGATACCAGACAGAGGCCCCGTAAAACCCACACCCCCCTGTAATACGATCCCAGAGGCTCCGTATACCTCACACCCCCCTGAAAATCCCTTGATCCCAAAGAGGCCCGTATACCTAAACACCTCCTTGTAAAAACTAAAACCCAAAGAAGGGGCCCCGATACCTAAACACCTCCCTTAATACGATACCAGACAGAGGCTCCGTATACCTCACACCTCCCTGTAAAAACTGATACCGAGGCCCGTATACCTCAAAACCTCCCTTTAAAACTAAAACCCAAAGAGGCTCCGAATCCCCTCCCCAACCTCCTTGTAATACTGATACCAGCAGAGGCCCCCCGTATATTTTCACACCTTCCTGAAAAACTGATACCAGACAGAGGCTCCGTATCCCCACACACCTCCCTGTAATACGTTTCCCAAAAGGGGCCCCCCGTATACCTTATCTCCCCCTTTTAAAAGGCTAGGGAAGGAGTCTTGAGGGGGGGTTTTTTTTTCGGGTGGGAGCCCTGGGTTTTGGGGCCCCGGGGGTGTGTTTGGGTCCCTGTTGGGGTCCTGGGGGTTGGGGCCCGGGGGGTGTGTTTTGGGGGCTGTGGGGAGCCCGGGGGGTTTGAGGCCGAGGGGGGCGCTTGGGCTGGGGGAGCCCTGGGGGTTAAAACCCCCGGGGGGTTTGTGTTTGGGGTCTGTGGGGGAAGCCCCTGGGGGTTGGGGCCGGGGGTGTGTTTGGGTTGCGGGGGGGATTCCGGGGGGGGTTTTTTTGGGGCCCGGGGGGGCGCTTGGTGCTGTGGGGAGTCCTGGGGGTTTTGGGGGGCCGGGGGGGTTTTGGGTTGCTGTGGGGAGCCCCGGGGAAAGTTTGGGGCCGGGGGGGTTGTGTTTGGTGCTTTGGGGAGCCGGGGTTTTTTAGGTGGGGGGTTTTGTTTGGTGCTGTGGGGAGTCCTGGGAGTTGAGGCCCGGGGGGTGCGCTTGGTGCTGTGGGGAGTCCTGGGGGTTGAGGTCGGGGGTGTGCTTGGTGCTGTAGGGGAATCCGGGGGGTTGGGGCCCCGGGGTGTGTTTGGGCTGCGGGAGCCCTTTGGGGGTTGAGGCCGGGGTGTGCTTGGTGCGCGGGGAGCCCCGGGGGTTTTGGGGCCCGGGGGGGTTTTGGGGTTTGGGTGCTGTGGGGAGTCGGGGGGTTGGGCCGGGGGGTGTGCGGGGGTGCTGTGGGGAGACCTGGGGTTTAGGTTGGGGGTTGCAAAAATGCTGGGGGGAGCCGGGGGGGTTTTTGGGGTTTCGGGGGGTGGTTGGTGTTTGTGGGGAGTCCGGGGGGCGAGGGCCCGGGGGGTGTTTTGGTGCTGCGGGATTTCCGGGGGGTTAGGCCGGGGGGGTGTGTTTGGGGTGCGCGGGGAGTCCGGGGGTTGGGGCCCGGGGGGTTTTGGTGCGGGTGTGTGGGGAGTGGGGGGGTTTGAGGCCGGGGGTTTTGCTTGGTTGCTGTGGGGATTTTTTGGGGTTGGGGCCCCGGGGGTTGCTTGGTGCTGGGGGGAGCCCTTTGGGGTTTTGAGGCCCGGGGGTTGTGTTTTGGTGCGGGGGGATGGGGGGGGGTTGGGGCCCGGGGGGTGTGCGGGTTTGCTGGGGGAGTCCGGGGGGTTTGAGCCAGGGTTTGTTGTTTTGGTGTTTGGGGGGGAGTCCTGGGGGTTGAGGTCGGGGGTGTGCTTGGTGGCTGGGGGGGGGGTCCTGGGGGTTGGGGAGGTGGGGGGTGTCTTGGGCTGTGGGGAGCCCCTGGGGTTTTAAAGGGGGGGTTTTGCTTGTTGCTGGGGGGGAGTCCGGGGGGGTTTGAGGCCGGGGGGGGTGCTTTTTTGTCGTGGGGAGTCCGGGGGGGGTTGAGGCCGGGGGTGTCCCTTGGTGCTGGGGGGATTTCCCGGGGGTTTGGGAGGCCGGGGGTGTGCTTGTTGCGGGGTAGTCCTGGGGGGTTTTGAAGCCGGGGGGTTGCTTGGTGCGGGGGGAAAGCCCCTGAGGGTTGAAGTCGGGGGTGTGCTTGTTGCTGTGGGGACCCGGGGGGTTGGGGGCCGGGGGTGTGTTTGGGTTTTTTGGGTGGGCCCTGGGGGTTGGGCCCGGGGGGTTGTGCTTGGTGCTGTGGGGAGCCCCTGGGGGTTTTGAAGTCGGGGGTGTGTTTGGGTGCTGTGGGGACCCCCGGGGAGTTTGAGGGCCGGGGGGTGTCCCTTGGTGCTGGGGGGAATCCTGGGATTGGGGAAGCCGGGGTGTGTTTGGGGTTCTTTTGGGGAGTCCGGGGGTTGGGTGGGGGGTGTGCTTTTGCTTGGGAGTCCTGGGGGTTGAGGGCGGGGGTGGGGTTGGGGCTGGGGGGAGTCCTGGGGGTTGAAGCCCGGGGGTTTTGCTTGTTGCTGTGGGAGTCCTGGGGTTGGGGCCCGGGGGTGTGCTTGGTCTGGGGGGATTTCCGGGGGGGTTTGGGGGCCCGGGGGTGTTTTTTTGGTGCGGGGGGATCCGGGGGGTTTGAGGGGGGGGGGTGTGCTTGGTGCTGCGGGATTTCCTGGGGGATGGGGGTTCCGGAGGTTGTTTTGGTGTTTGTGGGGAGCCTGGGGGGTTAAAGGGCCGGGGGTTTTTGCTTGGTGCGGGCGGGGAGTCCTGGGGGGTTTGGGCCGGAAGGGGGTGTTTGGGGGCTAGGGCATCCGGGGTTTGAGGTCGGGGGTGTGCTTGGTGCTGTGGGGAGTCCTGGGAGTTGAGGCCGGGGGTGTTATTGGTGCTGTGGGGAGTCCTGGGGGTTGAGGACGGGGGTTTTCTTGGTTCTTGGGGGAGTCCGGGGGGTTAAAGGTGGGGGGTGTGTTTTGGTGCTGTGGGGATTTCCCTGGGGGTTGAGGCCGGGGGGGTGTGTTTTGGTGCTGTGGGGAGTCCTGGGGGTTGAGGCCGGGGGTGCTTGGTGCTGTGGGGAGTCCTGGGGGTTGAGGCCGGGGTGTGCTTGGGGGCTTTTGGGGGAGCCCCTTGGGTTGGGGCCCGGGGTGTGCTTGGTGCTGTGGGGATTTTCCCCCGGGGTTGGGGTTCGGGTGTGCTTGGTGCTGCGGGGAGTCCGGGGGGTATGAGGCCGGGGGGGTGCTTGGTGCGGGGGGAGCCCGGGGGGGTTTTTGGGGCCCGGGGGTGGCTTGGTGTTTTGGGGAGTCCGGGGGGTTTTGAGCCGGGGTGGGGGTTTTGGGTTGCTGTGGGGATTCCGGGGGTTGGGGCCCGGGGGGTTTGGGGTCTTGGTGCTGTGGGGACCCTTTGGGGGTTGGGGGCCGGGGTGTTTTGGGTGCTGTGGGGAGTCCGGGAGGTTGAGGCCGGGGGGTGTGTTTGGGGCCCTGGAGGGAGCCCCCGGGGGTTTGAGGCCGGGGTGTGCTTGGGGGCCGCGGGATCCGGGGGGTTTTGGCCGGGGGTGTGTTTTGGTTTGGCTGGGGGGGAAGTCCGGGGGGGTTGACCCGGGGGGGGGTGTGCTTGGTCCCTGGGGGTACCCCGGGGGGTTTTGAGGCCGGGAGTGTGCTTGGTGCTGGGGGGAGTCCGGGGGTTGGGGCCCGGGGGTGTGTTTGGGTGCGGGTTGGGGCCCCTAAAGGGTTTTGAGGCCTGGGGGTTGTGCCTTGTGCTGGGGAGCCCCTGGGGTTTTTGAGGGGGGGGGGTGTTTTTGGGTTTGGGGGGATCCGGGGGGTTAAAGGGCCGGGGGTGTGCTTGGTCGTGGGGAGCCCTGGGGTTGGGGCCGGGGGTTGTGCTTGGTGCTGGGTGGGCCCTTTGGGGGTTGGGGCCGGGGGGTGTGTTTTGGGTGTTTGGGGGGAAAAGTCCTGGGGGTTGAGGGCGGGGGTGTGCTTGGTCCCGTGGGGATCCCGGGTTTTTGGGGCCGGGGGTGTGTTTGGTGTTTGTGGGGAGCCCTTTGGGGGTTACCCCGGGGGTGTGCTTGGGCAGGGGGTGAGTCCTCTGGGGGTTGAGGGGGGGGGGGGTGGGGCTTGGTGTTTGTGGGGAGTCCGGGGGTTGGGAGGCCGGGGGTGTGTTTTGGTGCTGTGGGGATTCCGGGGGGTTGGGGCCCGGGGGGTGTGCGGGTTCTGGGGGGAAGTCCTGAGGGTTGAGGCCGGGGGTGTGCTTGGTGCTGTGGGGAGTCCTGGGGGTTGAGGCCGGGGGTGTGCTTGGTGCTGCGGGGAGTCCTGGGGGTTGAGGCCGGGGGTGTGCTTGGTGCTGCGGGGAGTCCTGGGGGTTGAGGCCGGGGTGGCTTGGTGTTTTGGCGGGGAGTCCGGGGGTTAGGCCGGGGGTGTGCAGGGGTGTTTTCGAGCCGGTAGGGGTCTTTCCCCCCCCAATCTTTTCTGTCGCCCATTCGGGTTTAAAAAACAACCGGGCACTCTGCCCATCTGATGTCACCGGGAGGCACAGAGGACTTCACTCCGGAGCTGCAGACGGACAGGTGAGGACAAGACGGGGGGAACCCCATTTTAAAAGGATTAATACAGGGGAAAAAACGTCTATGGGGATTATATAAAAGGGGAGGGCCAGCTATAGGGGATTATATACGGGTGGACACGCTCTATAGGGTTTTAAATACGGGGAAAAAAACCCCCTTTAAATGGGGAAATTAAAAACAGGGGCCCAGGGTCAATAGGGGATTAAAAATACGGGGGACCCGGCCCTTATAGGGTTTTATATACAGGGGGACGCAGCTATAGGGATTATAAACAGGGGGCCCACCCCCAAAAGGGGATTATATACAGGGAAAACCGCCTAGGGGGTTTAAAAAACCCAGGGGACCCCCGGGCAAGGGATTAAAAAACGGGGGAAAGGTCCTTTTAAGGTTTTTAAATACGGGGGGAAAACGGTCTTTTATGAATTATATAAAAGGGAAAACGGGTCTATGGGGATTTATACAGGGGGACACGGCCTAAAGGGATTAAAAAAAGGGGTTTACGGTCTATTTGAAAAATTTTACAGGGGGATACGGTCTATAGGGATTATATACAGGGGGACACGCTCTATAGGGATTAAATACAGGGGGATACGGTCTATAGGGATTATATACAGGGGATACGGTCTATAGGGATTATATACAGGGGGACACGCTCTATAGGGATTATATACAGGGGGATACGGTCCCATGGGGAAATTATGTACGGGGGGGAACCCGGCCCTATAGGGATTACATACCGGGGGACACGCTCTATAGGGATTATATACAGGGGGACACTTTCTATGGGGATTATATACGGGGGAAATACGGTCTATGGGGGTTTAAAATACCCGGGGGAAACACGCTCAAAAAGGGTTTTATATACAGGGGAAAACGGCCCAAATGGGGTTTACATACGGGGGGAAAAACGTTTCTATAGGGTTTAATTTTACAGGGGGGGAAAAGGGGGTTAACAGGGATTATAAAAAAAGGGACAGGGCTCTATAGGGGTTAAATACAGGGGGGATATTTTCTATATTTTATTATATACAGGGAAACGGTCAAAAAAAGGGTTTTATATACGGGGGGGATACGTTCTATGGGAAATTATATACAGGGGGAAAACCGGCCCTTTGGGGATTATAAACGGGGGGGTTACAACGGCCCTATGGGGATTAAATACGGGGGTTTAAGGTCTAAAATTTGGTTTTATAAAAAAAGGGCAAAACATCTATAGGGATTATAAAACGGGTTTTGGAAAGGCCTATAAGGATTATAACGGGGGGAAAGGGGTCTATGGGGATTAAATTTTGAAGGTTTTAACGGTCAAATGGGGAAATTAGAATTTTCCGGGGGATACGGTCTTGGGGAAATTTTTATCCCAGAAGGAAACGGTCCTTTTAAGGGATTATATCCCAAAGGAAAAGGGGTTGAATAGGGATTATATACAGGGGGATACAGTCTATAGGGATTATATACAGGGGGATACAGTCAATAGGTATTATATACAGGGGGTTTTCCGGTCTTTGGGGAATTATATCGGGGGCAATACAGCTATGGGGATTATAACAGGAGATATGGTCTTTTGGGAATTATAAAAAGGGGGATAGGGCCCTATATTTGATTATATTTAGGGGGTACGGTCTATAGGGATTATATACAGGAGGATAGGGTTAATTGTTTAAATATACAGGAAGGATACGGTCCTAAAAAGGGGATTAAAATCCAGGGGTTGGGTTCTATAGGGTTTAAATATACGGGGGGAAACGATCTATAGGTTTAATATACAGGGGTACGGTCAATAGGGATTATATAAAAGGAGGAAAAATCGGCTATATGGATATATCCAGGGGTGGCGGCTGTGGGGGGCGCAGTCCCGGTCGGGGCGCGTGGGGGGCGCATTCCTCGGGGGGGGCCCGGCTTGGGGGGGCCCCAGTCCTCGGGCCCGGGGGGGGCTGGGGGGGGCGCAGTCCTCGGTCGGGGCGGTTTGTGGGGGGCGCAGTCCTCGGTCGGGGCGGGCCGGGGGGCGCGCCCCCGGCGGGGGGGCCCGGGGGGGGGGCCCGCATCCCGGTCGGGCAGGGTGGGGGGGCCAGTCCTGGGGCGGGGCGGCTGTGGGGGGCCCAGTCCTGGGGCCCGGGGCGGGGGACTGCTCCCTTTTGGCTCCGCTGTGCACCTCACCCCCGGGGGCCCCCTGCTCCCCTCCCCCCCTTCTAGGTCACATTATATCAGTCCTGCGCCCGCTGGCAGCAGAGCCGGGAGCGCGGTCCTCGCCCGGGAGCTGACAGTCCATGGAGGGGTTAATGCGGGGCCCCGGGCACACACAGCGCAGACCCTGCGGCATCTGCCCCGGCGCGGACTGCAGGTGAGTGCGGGGCAACAAGCGGCTCCTGCCCCATCCGGGGGGATTATAGGAGAGCGCGGTGCATGGTCCCGAGCCCCCACCCCGCGGCTGTGAGGGCAGAAGAGTGGAGCCCGCGACCCTCACCCCCTGCCCCTCATCCTCCTGCACCACCTTTCCCTCGCCCTCCTGCCCCTCGCCCTCCTGCACCACCTTTCCCTCGCCCTCCTGCCCCTCATCCTCCTGCACCACCTTTCCCTCGCCCTCCTGCCCCTCATCCTCCTGCACCACCTTTCCCTCACCCCCTGCCCCTCATCCTCCTGCACCACCTTTCCCTCACCCCCTGCCCCTCGTCCTCCTGCACCACCTTTCCCTCACCCCCTGCCCCTCGTCCTCCTGCACCACCTTTCCCTCGCCCTCCTGCCCCTCGTCCTCCTGCACCACCTTTCCCTCGCCCTCCTGCCCCTCGTCCTCCTGCACCACCTTTCCCTCACCCTCCTGCCCCTCGTCCTCCTGCACCACCTTTCCCTCGCCCTCCTGCCCCTCGCCCTCCTGCACCACCTTTCCCTCGCCCTCCTGCCCCTCGTCCTCCTGCACCACCTTTCCCTCGCCCTCCTGCCCCTCGCCCTCCTGCCCCTCGTCCTCCTGCACCACCTTTCCCTCGCCCTCCTGCCCCTCGCCCTCCTGCCCCTCGTCCTCCTGCACCACCTTTCCCTCACCCCCTGCCCCTCATCCTCCTGCACCACCTTTCCCTCACCCTCCTGCCCCTCGCCCTCCTGCCCCTCGTCCTCCTGCACCACCTTTCCCTCGCCCTCCTGCCCCTCGTCCTCCTGCACCACCTTTCCCTCACCCCCTGCCCCTCGTCCTCCTGCACCACCTTTCCCTCGCCCTCCTGCCCCTCGCCCTCCTGCCCCTCGTCCTCCTGCACCACCTTTCCCTCACCCTCCTGCCCCTCGCCCTCCTGCACCACCTTTCCCTCACCCCCTGCCCCTCGTCCTCCTGCACCACCTTTCCCTCACCCCCTGCCCCTCATCCTCCTGCACCACCTTTCCCTCACCCCCTGCCCCTCGTCCTCCTGCACCACCTTTCCCTCACCCCCTGCCCCTCATCCTCCTGCACCACCTTTCCCTCGCCCTCCTGCCCCTCGCCCTCCTGCCCCTCGTCCTCCTGCACCACCTTTCCCTCACCCCCTGCCCCTCGTCCTCCTGCACCACCTTTCCCTCACCCTCCTGCCCCTCGTCCTCCTGCACCACCTTTCCCTCACCCCCTGCCCCTCATCCTCCTGCACCACCTTTCCCTCACCCTCCTGCCCCTCGTCCTCCTGCACCACCTTTCCCTCACCCCCTGCCCCTCATCCTCCTGCACCACCTTTCCCTCACCCCCTGCCCCTCGTCCTCCTGCACCACCTTTCCCTCACCCCCTGCCCCTCGTCCTCCTGCACCACCTTTCCCTCGCCCTCCTGCCCCTCGCCCTCCTGCCCCTCGCCCTCCTGCACCACCTTTCCCTCGCCCTCCTGCCCCTCGCCCTCCTGCCCCTCGCCCTCCTGCCCCTCGCCCTCCTGCACCACCTTTCCCTCACCCCCTGCCCCTCGCCCTCCTGCACCACCTTTCCCTCGCCCTCCTGCCCCTCGTCCTCCTGCACCACCAGATCCCGCACTCCTCCGTGCACCACACACACTCTATCCCATGCAGCACACATCTCCTCCCCTGCAACTCACACTCTGCTCACACTCCTCCGCCGTTAGCGAACACATCACACTCCTCCATGCACACACACGCCGCTCCAGCAACACTCTTGCCACACTCTCACTGCGCTAAACACAACTCTGCTTCACTCCTACACTGCAACACACACTCTGCACAACTTCTCACTGACACACTCTGCTCAATACTCCTCCCCTGCACACAGCTCTGCCAGGACACTCCCTCCTCCTGCACAGAAACACTCTGCCACACCCTCACACTGCACTACCAACTCTGCCTTACTTCCTCCCCATGTACAACCACTCTGCCACACTTCCTCTCCTGCAACACCAACACTGCTCAGTCCTCCCGCACACCAACTGTAGCCACACTAATCTACCCTGACGCACAACACACTCGTGCCACTCCCTCCACTGCACACACTCGCTTGCTCTTATCCTCCCCATTGTAAACACTCTGCCAAAGTCTACCCTGCCACACACTCTGCCACAATCTCCCTGCAACACACATAATGCCGCAGACACTCCTCTCCTTCACACACACTCTGCCACATTATCCTGGCACATACGCACTCTGCCACTCTCACTCCGACATGCATATCGTTTCTGCCCAAAACTCATCCCATGCACACAACAACTTATGCCACACTCCTCCCCTGCACAGATCATCTGCCACATCTCCTCTCCTGCAACACACCACTCTGCAAACACTTCTCCTGCAGATACAACTATGACCACAGTCATCACATGCAAAAAACGTCACCTGCCTCCACTCTCCTTGCACGCACACTTGCCACAACCCTCCCTGCACACTCACTCTGCCACATCCAGTGACCTGCAGAGACACACCTCTGCCACACCCTTCCACCTGAACACATCTGCCCACACTCCTGTCGGCACCACACGTCTGCACTACTCCTCCCATGCACAACCACTCTGCCCTACAACTCCTGATCCTGCGCACACTTTTGCTGCCACACTCCTCCTCCCTGCACACACACTCTGCCACACTCTGTCTGTCACAACTCGTCTGCCAAAATCTCCCCTGCACACATCTCTTGCCCCATTTCTCCATGCAACTCACACTCTGCCACGAATCTCTCCCTGGCACACCACACTCTGCCAATTCCATCATCCTCTGCACACCACTCTTGACCACAGTCCTCCCCTGCTCACACACTCTGCCACACTCATACCTTGCACTCACACTCTGCCCACCACTCTCCTGAGGAGACACTACACTCTGCACACTCCTCCCCATGCACACACTCACCTGCCCACATCCTAACCTCACACTACCACTTGCCACACTCCTCCCCTGCCACACTCACTCTGCCACTAGTCCTCCCCCTGCACAACACTCCCGTGCACACTCCTCCCCTGCTACAACACACTCTCTGACCTCTCGCTCTCCCGTGCACACAACTCTGCCACAGTCCTTCACCTCACACCACACTCTGCCACATCCTCACCTGCTACACAACGTCTGCCACAACTTTCCCAGCACACACACTCTGCACCACATCCTCCCTTGCACACACACTCTGCCACACTCTCCTCTCAAATCCTGTGCACTCACAACGACCCCTTGCACACACTCTGCCACAATCCTCCGCTGCCACACATCACTTGACCACACTCCTCCCCTGCATCACTGCCACTCTGCTCCACACTTACCTCCCTGCTCACAACACTCTTCTGCCATCACTACTTCCCGGTGCTACTACACTCTGCCACTCTCCTCTCAGCTGCAACACCTATGCCTCAGTTCCCTCCCTGCACACAGACTCTGCCACACCTCTCCTGCACTGCACCACAAGAACTCTGCCACACTCCTCCCTGCACACACACTCTGCCACCCCCCTCTCTGCACACACTCTGCCACACTCCTCCCGTGCACACACACTCTACCACACTCCTCCCCTGCACACACTCTGCCACACTCCTCCCTGCACCACACACTTCTGCCACCACTCCTCCATGCACAGACACAGCTGCCACTACTCACATCCCCTGTCACCACACTCTTGCCCACACCCTACTCCTGCACACACTCTCTGCCACACTCCTCCTTGCACACTCCTCCCTGTCCACACTCCTGCCTACTGCACAACAACTCTGCCACACTCCTCGAATAGCACTACACATCTTCTGCCACAGTCTCATGCACACACTCTTCTGACACACTTCTCCCTCTGCACGAACACTACTATGCTACAGGACGCACTCCTGACACACGACTCGCTCTGCCACACTCCTCCCCTGCACAATCACTCTGCCACAGTCCTCCCCTGCACACATTCTGCCACACTCCTCCCCTGCACACACACTTTGCCACAGTCCTCCCTGCACACACACTCTGCCACACTCCTCCCCTGCACACACACTTTGCCACACTCCTCCCCTGCACACACACTTCTTGCACACTCTCTTCCCGCCTGCTCATCACGACTCTGCCCATCCTCCTGCAAACACCACCCTGCTAGCACTCTCCCCTGCACATACTCTGCAACTCTCGCCCTGCACACCACTCTGCCACATCCTCCCTGCACTTACGTCTCGCCATCACGTCCTCCCTGCACGACACACAATGCCACACTCCATTTCCCCTGAATACATACTTGCCTACACTCCCTCCTACCCTGCACTCACCACTCTGCCACACTCCTCCCCTGTACACACTCTGCCACATCTCCACCCCTTGCACAACCACTCTGACCGACGAATCCTCCCCTGCACATTACACTCTGACGCACACTACCTCCCTGCAACCACGCTCTGCCTACAAGTCTTCACCAATGCAACACACACTCTGCCAACACTGCCTCCCATGCACACACTCTGCCACAATCCTCCCCCTGCAAACCACAATTACCACTCTCCATCCCCTGCACACACAACTGCCCGCAGTCTCCTCCCCATGCACACACAACTCTGCCCACCCTACAACTTCCTCCCCTGCACTACACTCTGCCCACAATCCTCCCCTGTACAGCACTCTGCCACTTGTCCTCCCTGCACACACACAGCTCCACATTCCTCCCCTGCACACTCACACTCGGCCACAATCCTCCCCTGCGCACACACTCTATGCCACGCAAGTGCGTACCTGATCACATCTGCCACCACTCCTCTCATGCACACTAATCTGCCATCTACTATCCTCCCCTGCTACACCCCTCTCTGCACACAAACTCCTCCCCTGTCACACACACCACTCTGCCTCCCGCCCCCCCCCCCCAACCTTTTTTCTTTTCTCTCCCAGCTGACATATCCCACTCTGTCACAATCCTCCCACTGCATACACTCTGCTACACTCCTCTCCTGCACACACACTGCTGCCACCAGGTCCTCCCCTGCACACTTCATTGCTCACATTCCTCCCCATGTACAACTCTGCACACTCCTCTCCGGTGTCACACACTCTGCATTACACTCCTCCAACTGCACACCCACTCTGCCACACTCCTCCCCTGCACACACACTCTGCCACACTCCTCCCCTGCACACACTCTGCCACACTCCTCCCCTGCACACACTCTGCCACAGTCCTCCCTGCACACACTCTGCCACACTCCTCCCCTGCACACACACTCTGCCACAGTCCTCCCTGCACACACTCTGCCACACTCCTCCCTGCACACACACTCAGCCACACGCCTCTCCCGTGCAACACATCTGCCAACCATCTCCCCTCGAACACACCCTCTGCCACACTCTCCCTGCATCACGACTACTCTGCTCATATCCTCCCTCGCGTCTCCACACTCTGCCACAGTCCTCTCTGCCACACTCTCTGCCACAGTCCTCTCCCTGCACCACACAACTGCTGCACACTCCTCTATCCTGCACACCACATTCTGTCACACCTCGCCTTCCCTTGCGCACACACTCAGCCCACATCTTACCTCTGCACAATACTCCTGCTCACAGTCCTCCCTGCACTCACGATTCTGCCACCCTCCTCCCCTGACACTACACTCTGAAATCATTTCTCTCCTGCTTCTACACACTTGCCTACAATCTTCTCTCCCTGCACACACATCTGCCACCTCCTCCTCCTCTTGCTCCACCCACTCGCTGCGCGACTCCTCCCCTCTGCAGGACACACTTCTGCCATATCGTCCCCTGCACACACTCTGACCACATCTACTCCCCCTGCACAAGGTTTCGCATAACGTTTTTTCAGAAATGTTTTTATGTGTGTAGAAACATGATGTTATACTTGGTGTCAGATTGATTTTAAATACCTATATGGAAGGAAGGTAGGTGGAGTGTCCCATTTTGGGTTATTTCTGTTCCTCACGCCCCACTCTCCCAGGCTTTCATAAGAAGGGGCAGCTTGCTTAGTAGGGTTGTTTTTAATTTTTTCTCTCTGAATAATGGGGGTCGTTGACCCAGTGAGGGGCCCTCATCGGCTCGATTGAGAGGTAAAGATAGCAAAAGGACTGCCTATTTTGAGATCACTTGAAAATCGGGGCGCTTAAACATTTTTTTGATCAAAATAGTGAACCGAGGTCTCCAAATTTTTTCATGTATGACACTAAGGGGCAGACACCAGCTCAGGTGAAACCTACAAAACCGCCATAAAGAGACCCATAGTGGCGACACCACTCATTTATAACTTCAAAACCCCCCCATATAGAGACACATAGAGGGAGACCCACTAGGGATAACCCAACACTGCCATATAGACACCCCAAAAGGGCAGACACCAGCTCAGGTACACCTACAACACCGCCATATAAGACCACAAAGACTCAGACACCAGCTCGGGATAACCCACAAAACCCCCTATATAGACCCCAAAAGAGGGCAAAACCACTCAGGGATAACCTACAACACCGCCATAAGAGACCACAAGATTCAGACACCACTCAGGTATAAAATACAACACCTCCTTAGAACCACATAGAGGCAGAACCACTAGGATAACCTACAACAAACCCCCAAAAAGACCACATAGTGGGCAAACACCCAGTCAGGATAACCCACAACATCACCATATAGAACCACATAGAGGGGCAGACACCCGCAAAGGTTAAAACCCAAAACACTGCCATAT